>DWJK01005777.1:0-10932 GCA_018248815.1 Croniades pieria auraria
AGCCACTGGCGCCGACGCACTTTCAAAAATCATTGACGTAGTTCCTTAAAGAAACGTTATCCATTTAATACCTGACCTAGATATCAGGTTATATGCTTTCCAGTACAAAGAGCTGTTGTTGAAATTATGAGAATTATCGAAAGTAACGTTCGGTCGGCAAACAAACAACGTTGAGTACTGCTATGCCTCTCCTTCGAGCCTCCCTGGAAGATGTCTACGAGTGTCAGTTTTATTTACCTACGACATCCTTAAGACTCTTAAGCGACAAATGCAATCGCAGTAGCTATTTCCTTCTACTACTTTATTACAAAAAGATGACAATTCGGTATATCTCAAGATAGGTTTGTCCTTAAAATTTTAGCTACTCGAGGCGATGATGTAAATTTTCTATCTCATAGATAGAACAATGTTTATGGCAACAGCGGGCAGGCTTAATAAATAGCACAGATATGAAATATTTTATTTAGCCATGTCGAGTCTCCCACGCCATTGGATTCAATTATGGGGGAAAAGCAGATAGGTCGGCGCGCGAGTGGTCCGCTCGTGACCCGTAAATTGGAACGGTCCGTCGGTCGCCCTTGTCGCCCGGCCGCGCGCCCCGGCCCCGCGCGCGCTGCCCCACGGCCCCAGCGATACGATACACATTGTAACGCCACCCAATTGCACATCTTCTCGATACGCGATTAGTTCACGCACATACAATTAAACGGTTCGGACACAAGTGTAACCACTCCTTTGCGGATACATCTGCAAATATTTTTACAGCAGCTCAGTTCAAAATCTTTGAAAACAAAATAGTCGTTTCATGATCCTTACCCACATGCCGCAAAGTTCATATGATTTATCTCTGATGGCTGTCTTAACAAGTATCTAAAACTTGACAACAAATGTTCGTCATAATCCCAAAAGAATATTTTTTTGCGTTTGTCAAACACGATAATAAACGTCTTGCAATCTATAAACAAACTAACGTTACATCAAGCCTGTCTTCCCCGAAGGGGCAGGCAGAGAAGTGTAGTAAACTCCCACGTTTCACCATAAACAAACTTATAAGTACATTTGACGATATCGCTAAACGTAATGTGAATGATACAATTCCATACTTTCAGTTGAGCAAGACGTCAGTGGTCTTTATAATCGATTAATAAGAAATCTTCATTAACAATAAAATATTCGACTGTATGAAAATAGATTGTTACCTATTTCAAATTAGCCAATTAAACTTGACTTTCAAATAAACTAGTTTATCCGAAACTTGATATGACTTGGCCTAGACTGCAAGTAAAGCGAAACTAACCAAATACGAATTATCTTACAACTTAATCTGAGGTTATACAACCGCAGTTTCGTAAACCTGTAAATCTTTCTAATTTGTGGACAACGGGTATACTCGTAATCGTTCTATCGACTAATATTACTGCTAATAGTGGTTGCCAAAGAGATGTCGAATCGATTTAACTTTTTTCTGATGTTTAAATTGAAATTAACTCCAGATTCGTGCTCTGCAATGCCCAAGCCGTGGTTGGGGATTGGGCCCAACGTTAAGGTTATAAGTAGAAATTCTCTTTGGTAGGATTGTTTAGCAGTATAATGAAACGGACTGTTGATGATGTTCAATTGTATGCCAATGATCGCTAGTCTTTTTGTATGCCCTCCTTTTAAAAGAATCGTCACATTCCAAAGTATGTAACTTAAATATAATTATTAATGCAAAAGCTACATATATTTATTAATAATAATCAGTATCAAAGCAGGACATGTCGGCGGGGTCCGACTGTAAAGCCTTAATGTTACGCTTATCGCCTCGCGCACATCACGCACACGATCTGCGACCTCTACATGTTCTTTCATCTTGTTTTTCCTTATAACTTCATTTATAATCCAGCAAGTTGTTTACATGATGGAAATGTAATTAAAATTAACAAATGTTCAACCAATGGCACGAGGGATTAGCATTAGGGAATTATTAACTTACGAAACTTAAGGAAGATGCTAATTAAAAAAAAATATATTGTAGTTCCTAATATCTTGAGACAACTTTTCTAAAATTAGAAATTATGAGACATCCAGAAGTGATTATAAACATAAATGAAGCAAGCTACCGCCTAAGTTAGCCAAATAGGCTAAGTGAGCAGGCTATCGGGCGCTGCCAACAGGTGTGCGCGCCATACTTGGGGCCCAGCAACCGCCGCACAATAGCGCGCCCATCTAAACGAGCCCCGCTACAGAAATTCAAATCATAACCACTCTCTAAACAAGCGGCTCTTATTTGTTAGAGCCCCTTTAAGGCTTATAGATTGTAATGCAACACGCAGTCATAGATGTGTGGAAATAGGACCGACATTACGCACATCTACAGCAACATGCTAGTGTCTGGCTACAAACATAAATTATATTAGACGCGGTCGCACTCTGTTCAAAATATTTGATTGATTCGCGACCATGTTTCTAATTCGATTTGTGAATGTTACTGTACATGAGCCGATTATACACACAAATGTGAATTTAACAAAAATGCTAATTTCTCGAAATGTCTCGTCAATAATTAGCTTTAGTAGCAAGATACATGTGCATAATTATTCCAGTTTTGGTTAAGCACGACTCATAATTAATAGACACAGTTAATTATAATCTAAAACCTACTACAACCTAGCAAAAACCTTTGCATTCATTCACGTTATTGGTATTTTAATATAAAATGTCGAGTCATTCATATAAACATTTTTTCATTCCAATATTGCAGAATTTGTTGCACCAATGTTTGAAGAGGATATTAACAAAAACGTGTAATGTAGACTTCATATTTCACTGTCTCAGTACGAGAGGTAGAGAAAGGTAAGACAAAGCACCGCATTAATCCAGCTCACAGCGTGAATGTCTTCTTGAGGGAAGTGTCTCGTGAGCATGATTTGTTAAATGATTGCGATTAACCTGTCAATATCGCAGGCCGACGGATTGAGATACGTTCTCACTTATAGTGATACCTTATTAAACACGTGCCATTTGTGACATATTATAGAAAGACAGAAGGAAAATTGCGCTCGGCAGCGGTCTTTTCAATAAAAAATATACAATTACAAAGTAGGTCCAAAAGAACAAAATAACAATAAAAATTAAAACCATAACACTTAAGTGATTTTGTTTCTTTCTTGCAGTATCGGTATACGGACATCTGTTGTTCGCGAAAGAGCGTTAATAAAGCCCGTATTAAGAGGAATAGTTAGTTTGAAGTTTAGAAAGCTTCAGTAATTCTTGATACGCAATACGATTATGTAACAATACGGAGACAGGTTTTACGGATTATTCAAGCTGAGGACCTTTGCAAAAACAAATATTATATTTATCTATTACAAATGGTCGCGAGCTATTTGTGATGTGAAGATGCGCAGCAGTCGGCTCAGCTCAACTACTTAAAATATCTTTAGACTATATAATTCTATTGTACGCAACATAACGCCTGTAATCCCCGAAAGGGTAAGCAGAGAAGTGTGGTACAGTTCCACGTTTCACCAGTTACGTTTTACGTCCCATGGAATAAGAGTAATACGCGTTAACGATACCAAAAAACGAACCTACGTCAAACACATGAACAAAGGTTGACCATACGGCGATGCTAAAATGAAATCTTGTGAGTGCTTGAACTGGTATAACATAATAAAGTTTAAATTAAATTCACTTTACTGTTCGTGAAGTTCAAAAGATCCGCGTTTGTTACATCAGGTCTCGTCGGCAATCTCGGAATAACTACTTCGTTAATTGTCAGATGCTACCTACCCATCACTACTAAAGCTAATAATACAGTCCCTTATACGATATCAAAATTAGAGAGCTAGGCGCACTTCCATGACGGTTAACAAATATTTGTCCAGAGCTGTATTCATAGAAACATTTAAATATGAGGGTATTATTTACGGAAACGTAAACGGCAGACGGTATTTAGAGGGGCATTAAACCGTAAGCAGACATTACGCGGTTGATAATTATGATTGCTTTAATGAGCGTCGTCTGCTGCTCCGTGCGCATACTTCTAACGCAATTTCATGACGGGACGCCAGGAATGCCTCGTGCATCCAAAGAATCCTCGGTTTCTGTTGTAAGAAATGGTGACGTGGGTAGTGCTCAGGCGCTGTATATTTAAAATGATAATAATTAATATATTCCATGCTTATTAGATTCTTCGCAGATTATGAAGCTTCTTCTTCTGTGTCGTACTTCACTGCTGAGGGCCACATCTCTAATGGTATAAACTTCGATTGCAAGTAACCGTTGTAAATATGTAAGTAGCTATCCGTCCATCAGCACTTGTATGTCCACTGATGGACTTACGTCTCCCCAAATCGGTGCTTTTCCTTCCAATCCTGGGTCTTCCGAATTCAATAGTATCCCTATATATTACAATATTTGTATGTTTCGTTCCTTATATACGAGTACGAATCAAAAAACATGTCAGTAAATCATGATGTTCGGCTGTCACTACAGGTAATATTCAATCTCAAATTGATAAAAGACTTAATTGTACCCGACGCCATGAAAGATTTGCCCTGAGAATTAAGTTGATACATCAGTGTCGCTGACTACCTCCACTAGTGCAGACAAAACTAACATAAACAGTGTTAAAGTAACTTTCATCGTCAACTCATTTCACTGTTGCACACGAGTCCTAACACTACAGGCCTGTGCGAGACTAGTTGCATATATCGCTAGCGGCAGCGGCAGCGGCAGCGGCAGCGGCAGCGGCAGCGGCAGCGGCAGCGGCAGCGGCAGCGGCAGCGGCAGCAGCCTCTCGTGATTTCCGCTTGCTCGTTTGCTAATTTCTTCAACTTCTGAAACGAGTATCGTTTTAACTTTTAATATTATTTGTATCAAATATTACTCATAGATCACGAAATTTTGTGATATTTTGAATAGTTTAAGAAGATATTAATTTCAAAGTGTAAAAAAGATAAAATTTGCTTCGTCGGGTGTTAGCCAGTAAACTTACAAGCTATATGAGATAACGCAGGTAGATACGGCTCGGCGACAAAAAGTTGGCAAAGCTTGGACGCCCGCGGCAGTCGCGTGCCGGCGCGCAATTACCCAGAGCTGCTCGCGAGCGCGCGGGCTGCTTGTACGAGTTACTCGTCAGTTTTAATTATCACTGCCACCGCTGCCACAGACACTAGCTCACGTACTCACCTCTCTTTACTTACGATAAAAAGATAACTGTAGAGGACGTCAACAAGCAAATAGTAAGTATATAAATATTGTATTTCATTACAATGCGTCAATACACAACACCAAGCCCGTGTACTACATTCAAAAGAGCGAATTATCAGAAATAAGGTACAATTATCTTAATATAAAAAACTTGCTATGAAATAGTGTCATAAAAGCCCACACTACTCATTGATTCCGACGACGCGGTCGCACCGCTATCGCAAATGATTTGTGCATACTACTCGTACATACTCGTACTTCGCCCTCACATACATACATATCGGAGCATACTAATTGTACATGTGCGAAAATAGGTATATAAAGTCTAAAGGACGAGTGCCTTATGGGGTAGCCGGAGAGCACCGAGCGCCGAAAATTTCTATCTTCCTGAACTGTCTTCATACACGCCGGTATCGGAGACTTCTACCTCCCCCATCAGTCAGTATACGAACTTGTTACTTTAATCTAGATGATCTAAAATGAAATCTACCTGTGAAAAGTAGTAGTTTAATACATCAAATGAAATCATTAACGTCATCTAATGAGGACGCTGTGTACTCAAACTGAGGCACTCAGTAATACGTGTAATTAGTTATCCCGAATGAATGAATAAATATTAGTTCGCTCTTCGCACCTTGCAGCGACTTGTCTTGTTTTATAATAGATACTACCTATAGCTAAAATATACATACTAAACATCTTAAAGCATTGCAAAAAAAGAAGTCGCCCAAGAATTCTTTGTATAATAATAAGCACGATCTGGGTGTTAATTATGTTATCATTCAGTAACGAGCGTGGAACGATTTGCACTCATAAATATTTAAATAAGGTTCATACACCGGAGCCGTCAAGTTGTTCGCGGAAAGGAACAGGCGTGGTCGCGGCGAGCGCTCGTAGCGGGGACCATTGTTCGCCCGACCTGGTGCCGACCTGGTGATTTGTACTACTTGTATTTCATTACCGCTAACGTCCGAGTTCTCGCAGACTTCATCCGTACAGGAAAACAGATTGCAAAAGTATCCAAGGGAATAATTCGAAAATAATGAACAGATATCAAATTAATCGAAAGTACGTGCTGCTCGAGCGCGGGGCTACAGTACATATTGGCGAAATAAAGATTCGTAATTTATAGGAGTCCGAGCACGAGCAATAAATGAATCGAGGAATAAAAAATTAATCACATCGTCGACTTTCGCTCAACGCACGTGCTGCTTATTTATTTTTCATTACGAAAATGATTGTTTAATTTTAAACGATTCAGAAAGCTTTATGGTCGCAATCCAGTAGTGTGCGTATAATACACCTTTCGCGAGGTTCGTTCCGAGGGCGATGTAAGTGATGCTAAGAGGAGGAATATTTTCATTGTTCACGTCTATTGCGGCTTGCAAATAATTGAAAATAGTAACGGAGTGATTTATGCAAATCGATAGCTTGACGTTCAATTTAAACTGTGAGGCACGTTGCGCCCGCGGCCATGTCGGCCATTAGGCGCTTCGCAGGACACGCGCTGCCTCCGCCTTATCGCGTGTATCGGCCGTGTCCCGCGACACCGCGACACTTGCTATCGGCGCTGTATCGCGCTCCATACACGGCCCCTCGCCCCGTCACCTGTGACGAGCGACGCCTAACTACCACACAACACTGTGTTCCCACTCGGTCAAGGTCGCTACGTTCTTTTAAAAATAACATCAAATTTCATACTACTTCATGCATACGAAAAAAAAACACGATTAAACGTAATAATATCAAATGATTAACCATTCTATTTCATTAGCCACCGAATATAGCGTCCCGTACCTACAGAGTGAGTCATGGAGTCGGTGAAAGTCTAATAGCTAAGGTTCGATTAAAATAGCGAAATCTATGGCACCTGACAAACATCAATTCACCCGAGATCTCTTTTGCGGTGTATTGCATCCGAATGCCGCAACCGACTTCCATCACACAATACCTTAATGTGTAGCCTGTACAAAACACAAATACTTCGAACATTAGAAGGCGACGGATACACTTACATTTGTCCGTGCTGAAGCTATAAATGATCATTTAGTTCGGTTAGGGTGCAGGCGATAAAGGTCAAGACTCCTCGACTGAATAAGGTGGGATTCTTTCTAGTTGCTGACACTATCCGCGCAGAAAAAACTAGTTGCGTCTTTATACACATATCACTGCTCCTAATCTGTAGTTAAGTACTCGGACACAAAGTATATATTCTGCTATTTTAGTTATTCATCCGGACTGATGACCGACCCTTCTTGGCCGCTGTCACATAATTAAACCAGAATATTCCAGAGTTAGCAATGAAATTCTTGATACTTACCCATTACTTTCGTTGGTTGTGTTCTGTTACGCACTTGTTTTAGTTTCTTCTGTATGCGAATGTTTATTTAGCATTATTATTAAATTGCACTTACTTAACGGGTGCTATAACAGCACAACTAACGACTCGAGGCCAAAATTCAAGCTGTATCTAGTTAGAGTCGATTGTGACGTGTTAGTTAGTGACAGAGCAATACAGCGAGAGAGCAGCGGTGAGGTTTAACTACTGCTATACGTAGCTGTCAATACATGCGTATGTAGCCCTCCAGCCAGGTGGAGTGACGATATACGCAAAGTGGCTGGCAGAGGTTGGATTCGCAGAGCTGAAGACCGAGCTCAGTGGCGTGCTATTGGAGTAGGCTGATGATGATGATATGTAACTTTATATGTATTGGCTAGTATTTTTGCGCAACTGTATCGCTTCGAAGCAAACTTACGAGGCGTTTCAATTTGATTGGCCCGTTGTTTTATTGGCTAGTAAACCTGACTACTAAACCTGACTACTGCACCGAAGGTTCTGGATTCGATTTTTACTAAGGACAACATTCTGGCTGATGAGCGCAATTATGTGGCATATGCACGTGTGTAATAAAAATCAATATTCCACATGTCGTTTTCCTACAGTTGCGTGTCTACACTACGTGCATATGTATGCATGTATGTACATATGCATTTATATTAAATTGGGTTAAAATAGCAGTGTTCGATATCTCAATATATTTATCCATTTTTTCTTGATTCGGTTCAGTCGGGCGTTTTATTGAGTAAGATAAAACTGCCGTGTTAACAAGTACTCCTTTTATCCATTGGTTAGCACGACGATGCTACGACCATCGGTGTATACATCTTGTACATCAATAACCCCGCGAATTTTATAACCGGAACCAACTCTGCGGATATTTCTTTCATTTTAAAAATAATTATGATGCAATGATTAAAACCCATTATAATGGTCTTAAGTCTTAAAGCACATTGCTATGGAGTTTTTAGTCACTTTTGTCTTTGACTTGACCTCAACCGGGTCATATACAGTAGTTAGACTTCGCCGGTATAGAACAGGACATTAGCCCTCCGTGGCATTGGCTGCTGTTGTATTTAATCTGACAATACCTTTATTCATGTTTTCATAACCCTAATCATAGCGTACTACACTAGCCAAAGTAATATGAATCAATCCTAGCCTTCCTCGACGCATTGGGACTTTACGGTGTTTTGATTTTTAACTGCGGCCACAAATAACTCCCTGCAGGTTGACAAGCCCGGAGTCACTGGACTCTCTTTATTTCAAATCAATAATAATGTACTTGAAAAGTTATTTTTAATTACCAAAAAATTTTTGACAACTCAGTGTATTTATCAAGGATATCTATAAACGATCGTAGTTAATAGTGTCTGTACTATTTTTGCTCGCTATAATTGCATTCAAATATCTGACAGCGACCCGACCTCGCCACCGTCATCGAGCAGTGCTTGGACGTAGATGTGTCTATTCTCTATTGAGATGCGCCAGTACACGTTCACTCTTTTTTACATCATAAGTACTTCAGATATTTCTAACTGAGCATAGTAACTATTTACAACATTAATTGAACTCTAGTCTCCGAAACAGGCGTGCGTGTCTTAAGACAGTGATGCATGTGGAAGAAACACGTCATGTTTGTAAGGATACTGCGCTCGGTGCTCTACGCCTATCCCGTAATGGACCTACCGTATTGTTTAATAATTACAATAATGATAAAAGTCGTTACGATGATGATACAGCTGCAACGCATTAAAACTACGTAAAAACATTAAAACCGTTCGAACTATCTCGCTACATTCATTATTTATTACTATGATGAAGTTAACTTAATACGTTATTTAAAACACTGTTACACTGAAAACAGAACACAACTTAATCATGTTTATACAGCTCTGCACAAGTGAAGTGTCCGAACTGATGTGACAAAGGAAAGGTGAGCGCTGCCACTGCGGTGACTAAACGCGTGGCGCAACCGGCCATTCTTAAAAACACAACATAGGACCTCAATGAACCTCATTTGAACCTATTTAACGTCATATCACTGCGACAAGTTTTAGGCTGACTGTTGCTTCACTCCGTCACTTGAGTAGCTATTATGACTATTATATATTCTTTATTCATAACATAACATATACTTTGAAGACTAGGTTTGGCTAAAAAACGTCCACTTTTTCTTTGTCTACAAAAATTAATCCATTACGAGGACATTAGCTATTATAATTATACATTCCTGTTGGCGAAGCCTTTCTTTAAAATCCTTTAGTGTGTAGAAAATATTATGATACAAACTTTGCGACAACTACCTGTTGTCGAAATATTTATATAAGAATTAATTTATTTTTGGTTAAAATATTTATATAAGATGTAAGTGTAGTCAAAGGCAAATGTTTTAATTTTTTTTTATTCCACGTTTCAATTTTTCAAGGACATCAATAATAGTCAATCTTTAAACTAAAAAATGTAATAAAAACTATTTGAAGAGTTTAGCGCGATTAGATATCTGTCTCAAAGTGTAGTGGTATGTTAAGTATCCCAGTGATTACGTAGTTTGTTATTTTGCAACGTGATTACTGTGCCTTTGCAACTAGTTTTTCGCGTTTTCTAAGCAACAGCAACTTTCGTGTGAAAAAAATGAGAAATCATTGTCCCTTTCGATTCCATGAATTTCTTTGAGTGGACAGGTAAATAAATTTAAATCTGAGCAGACTGTATGTACATACATTACATAAAAGAGCAGCGACCAGATATGGGCATGATTTGTTTAACATACCTGGTTTTATTACAGCAAATATTTTCGTTTCGCCTAAATGTTAAACTAAAAAACAAACGAACATCATAAAAATTACGGCGTTACATTAGTTAGTCTATCAACCTGTAATGGCTCAGTACGGCAGACTATGTGCTAAAACCTCTCATTCTGAGACTCCATGTCTTGCAATGGAATGATAAAAGGGTCGGGAATAAAGTATATGATCGTTTCAATGGGCAAATAAAAAGAGAGCCTTGAAATTCATTAATACTATTAATTTTATTTATTACTAGCTTTCTCCCGCGACTTCGCCGCGTGGAATATTTGCTTTGAGCAGCATTTTGAAATTTTTGGATACTTCATTTGCATTTTGCCGCCGCCCCGCCACAATAAATACACGCATAGTAAACATAAACAGATTTGATTAAAAATGTGACGGCTTAACTCACGTACGTTTTTCGGGATTGCCCGACTAGTTTCGGACCTGTACGAGATCCTTCCTCAGGAGCACCCGTCGCTTGCAGCGCGATCGCGACGGAGACTGCGCGCCGCCGCACGAGTGGCACGGCATGAACGCTGAGGCGATGCGGCGTCGCCGCGTCGTCGGCAGTCTTCGTATTCCTTCGATTGTCTCCGGTGGTCGCGC
>DWJK01005778.1:0-10929 GCA_018248815.1 Croniades pieria auraria
GTTTCCTCACGATGTTTTCCTTCACCGTTACTTTTCTCTTTTATCCCATATCACAATTATTTGATTACGATAAGCTTAGTAACATTAATTTTGCAACAGGTTTTTCATACATTTTATCTGTTATTTCTCTTAGTTCTTTTTTCAATATACCATTTTTAATTCGTTTAAAATTTAATAAACATATAGCTCTATTAATTTGAACGGTATATAAAAACTGGAAAATTAAGCGAGAAGTAATATATAAAATGCAGAGTTTTATGTTAAGTTTATTTCTATAATAATTAAAAATTACATTATAGGTGAATCCAATCCATCAGGGTAAGCTCCCCCAGGGAATAAAATTGCAACAGGTGAATAAATACTGCATGTCTTGACAAATAAATAGTCCTGGTAAAACATGCATGAGCAAACCCTATAGGGAGCATGACCGAGTGGTAAAAAAACGAGTGGTAATTTGGAATTTTAATAATCACACGGCAAATAATGTAGTTAGAATATTAACAACTAGGTTTTATCTCTTACAGCATCTAACAATACTTTCTTTAACAGTTGATAAAGTGGTTTCCTAATTATTAGGCTTTCTATTCAAGGACAGCTTCGTGGTATCTATTGTAAGCATGCAAATTGATGAATTTTAAGCCATAACGTATGGAATAAATGATGATGGGACGAATATTTCTGTAAAGTGTATTTTGTATAATATTTTAAAAATGGTAATATTTTGTACTGGTGACATTCACAGTTCCTAAGGTTCTTAAATTTTTTTTATGCATCGATAATCTAATTGCAAGAATTTAAAGGGAGCCCTAATATTGATGTACATAAATTTGTTGCTCATCATTATATTTACACCCGCGTCCCACTGGTGCACTACTTGGCGAAACGTTAAAAGCAGACGTCATGGGTGCTACTGGGAATACTGATCATCAAAAGCATCACGTCAGTCACCAAATGGTCCCCATCAGCCGTAGGGAGAGTGATGAGCCGTGTGAGTGAGCAAGCGTGTTGCAGGCGAGCACGAGCGCGGCGGGCGGCGTGCGCGGCGTGCTGCTGGACGGCCAGCAGCTCAAGCTGGTGGGCGGGCGGCACGTGCTGGCGCGCCTGCTGCGGCCCGCGCCGCCGCCCTAGCGCCGCCCGCCCCCCCGCCCGCCCCGCGCCTGGCCCAGCTCGACTAATCTCTCACACTTACCGTTACGATCCTGTGTTGTCCATTTTATAAATCCTGTACATACTGTAGAAAGTTGTTTAGTTTAAAAACTAATGTACACAATTGACTCCTATTTATTACTGCCACTCGGTACCGAGTATTAGCTTATCGGCGTTTTAATTTATTCTAAGATAAATGTGATTGTTTTATTATTATCTGGATGTGTATTTTTATTTAAGTCACATTTTTATTTTGTCACTAATTACGGGGAATACATTCAATGGAAAATATCTTATTTTTTATATTTAGCGCAAAACTTCCTTTAGTTTTGTACTATTTGATTTGTATATAAAATGCAAGACGAAATTTAATTGCGTCATTTATTATGATTTATGTTAATAATCAACTATTTTATTATTTCTTTGAAACTTGTGACACTTCTCTTTTTTTATTCATGTAAATTGAAATGTAAAATGAATTTTCTGTAACTTTACAGCGGCATTTAGTAAGAAAATTTTCATTGGTATGCACATTTTACTCACATTTGAAACGTGTCAATAATTTCATAGAAAATAAACCAAGAGAGTTAGGGTTGGTTTTGTTTGACAAGGTTTAGTCGCGACCATTTTTTTCATATAGATTTAACTTTACAAACAGGCAGACTGACCACCTGATGGTAAATGGTCGCGAGAGGAGTAGCCAATGCATCACCGCTGAAACAATTTTACCTTGGCTTTTTAAACTAGCCGTTAGACAGTTACAGACACCGGCCAATTTCTAGCTTGGCCACACTTCACACACACGTTTACAATAATTATGGAAGATAAGATGTGTAATGATTTCTTAATATGCTTTGCCTGCAACTCATTTTCACATTGGAATCCGTAATAATCTTGGGACTTTTTGTAATTTTCTAATCCAATTCATATTAGTTACTTTTCTTTTTGAATAAATTATGTATCTATGTACTAATTTCTCGATAACGTGAGCGTATACGCTAAATTCCTTATTTGTGACTCGGTGACATCGTATCGAAGTATTTCAGTATCACATAGGCCCAGTTGTTTAATGTAACCGTATCTATTATTCTTATATCTGTCACGCCAGGTCCCTTACAGGGTAGGCAGAGAGCACAGAGTGCCAATTATTTATATGGTTACAAACCTGACGTGCTTCTCCATTCGTCACTCAACTACTTGTGATACTCCCATCAGAATTTATCTGGGCTATTTTATTAAGTTAAATTATGTTTATGTCATCCACCCACATGTAACGGAATAATAGTCGAACTTGACTGCGTTATTGGAAAAAGTGAGATAGTATAACCGTAGTGCTGATATCTTCATAGAAGCAATAAAACGTCTGTATATATAGAGTATAAAGATTTACGGTGTTTGGAACATTACATTGTAATAGAAGTTGAATTTTATATGTAGATAGAAAAATTTACTAGTTTTCAATGTTTATGTGGAAGTAGGTATACAAGGGAGAGTTTCTGTTCATACCGGGTATGTAAGACCATATGTTTTGATCTTATACTGTGGCTCGTAGCGCCGAGTACTAGTGACGTGATATCGACGTGAACTCGATGTTGGTGCAGTCTGTGTCGTTTCACGGCGAAGTTGTTATTGAATAAGACTAACAATTTATCATTAATTTAACTCCTAACACCAACTGTTAGTGATAAAGTGTATTATTATTTTTTGTAATATAACTGGCATGTGAATTAAAAAGTTAATACATTTTGTAAATAAATTCATATAAATATAAATTTGTTGTTTTTTTTTGCAGACTGTCTCGTTGATCGAGTGGTTGCAAGGGTCCTCGGTTCGAATCCCTGGTCGGTTTTGATATTTTTAACATAGTCTTTTTAGTAGAAATTTCTAGTAGTGGCTCGCAGTCTGGATCTTAGCCCGGTATATGGCAATAGGCTTACCACTTACTCCATGGTAGAACGTAAATGTAACTAGTGAAATATGCGAGTACACTACACTCCTTTGCCTACCCCTTCGGAGATTGCAGGCGTGGTGTTGTTATTTCTTGTTTTATATGGCTCGCGGTACCGAGGAGTGATAAAAAGAAGTCCAGTGGGGAAACACATTTTATTAATTATATACACGGTAGGTGTTTATAGCATAATATAAAATTATCACACAGCTTCAAACTATCGACACAAAAGCTAATAAAACGTAACTTTATCGATATAAAGTGCGATATAGTTTGATTGACTTAAAATATTCTCTATTATTTCATTTTGCATGCGTGATTGATAAATTTGTCTCCAAGCGTTGGAACTACACGTGAATTGTTTAGTCGCAGCTCACTGATTGTATAAGTACGAAGGTATGACACGTAGAAAACAACTAGGCACTTGCGAGGTTTACTTCGTCTCCTTACTAGAGTCCGCCTGCTAATGTCTACCGCTTTCGCCTTCAACATGTCCCGCACCTCGCTATTGTATCACCAAGCGAAGTGCCTAGTTAACTTCTGCGAGTTATATCGCAGCTCCACTTAAAGGATACGGCGCTTTGGAATTTATTTCTTAAGATATGATGTCAAATACTCAAGTAGGATACCGATCTCACATACTCTATTTAAAATCTTAATCGCTAACATTGATATACATTTTATTAGCACACGTAAAATAATTGAAAGAAAATAGTGCCGTTATAAAAATAGTGTCAACACAATATGGAATATTCCGTCGTTAGTTATCTATTTAATCGTTACAACAGAATCGTTTGTCAGTCTTATACCAATTTAAAAACGATTTTGATGCACATTTAATCGATAGTTAGGTAGTGATTAGTTTCGTAACATTAGGACATCGATATAATAGTAGATACTCATCAAGATTAATACATTTTGTCTTATGCTATCACTTTCTACTAAAATAATTTTATTACACGCAGAATATTTTTTAAATAACACAGACCTATGTTTAATTTAATACTGACGAACAATACAGTCGAATTTTTATTGACATAACCCAAAATTGTCTAACGAGTTTCTGGGAAGTAGAATGGCTGAAGTAGTCAATGTTTATGACCTTTGCTTCAGGAAGGGTCTCAGAAATGTATGTCAGACCTTAGTTTATTAGAAGTAAACGACTGTCAATATTATACTTAATAAACTTTCTACAAGCTCGTGAATATGCTATAGATAACCTATTTAACTATTTGCGAAGCTTATCGTGTTACTATGCGTCAATGGTTGGGTATGCCGGCTCAAATAGGATTGTTATAGTGACTAGGCAGAACGCAAGTTTAGGTTATATCAGGCAAAAATCAATAATTTAACTATTTGCCAATGACCTATGATTCAGAGAGAATCTTCATAAATTACCTACATATATAGGATAGAACCATAAAATACATTCAGGCGAAATTATACACAGTTTCACAACTCGAGACTTTAAAAACCATTCAGAATATTTGTAAGGTAAAATAGGAAAAATACATTCAATAACACTTCATACATGACCACTTCATACGTGACCAACATAGTTTTTCTTTATTTTTTAGACTATTTAGATCTATATTTTATGGTAGTGACACAAAAATTTTAATAAATAAAAAAAAAATTTAAACTTTTGTTTCCCTACCATAAAATATAGGCCTAAACAGCTTGAAAAATATAGAAAAACTGTGATGGTCTCATGTTCTTATGGAACTTTATTCTACGGGCAAGTCGATAGAATGAAACAATCGAAATAGCCTTGCGTCTAAATATCATTTGATCAATTTGTAATATGACAATAAATATTGAATATCGATTATAATATATCTATATAATGTCGTTCTTTTGAACATTTTGTGAGCGGTTATTTAGGATAAAATATGCACCGCGAAATTTAAATTTCGTCAGCTTGTAAGACGGCAAAGCTGTCTACTAAGCTGTGGCATCGCAGTCGTAGGTGAATATACTCAACATTTACATAGGAGAAGAACATTTAAGTACAATGTTGCCACCAAAATATATTCGCGGTTACATGCGAATAACAAAACAGCTAAGATTTGTTAGTAGGTACGCTGATAATGTTTGTAAGGTAGGTTTATTTTTAATATTTATAGATAAAAGAAATAAGCGAACAAACAAGCATGGTCGCGTATATTAATTACTCATCGGGTTCTTCCGGGTTTTCAGCTGTCAAGAGGTTCTTTATATCCTCTGCTTGAACATCGGTTTTCACCTTCTGGAAAATATATTACGCATTACAAACATTGAAGTCACTTAACACATACTTAAATTAGTGTCGATACTTCAACTAAAAAGACAGTTTAAAAAATTAAGTAGATATGCTTTGGGTATGAATGAAATCCTTAGTCTTAAACCCCTTGAAGTGTTGTTATCTACGAGTTGAGCCAAAACCCTGTGGTTTAGTATTTTTCCTCTTGAAATATATTTTTGGAGATAAAGTGCAGTTTTAATTTTAATTCTGAATTTATTCCTAACGGTTCGAAGACTTCTTTCGAGTTTTCAACTCGATATATTAGATACCCATTCTGAGCAGCACTTGTTTGCGAATGAAAGGATGTATTTCTGAGGTTCTATTATTTGATTTGATATTTAATAAATAAAATAAATAAATATACGTCTCACCCTAAGTTGTGTGGGTACGGGCCTAAGCTTGCTGTATCGTCGGAACGCTCGTACCAGCAGAATGAGCAAAGCCACGGTGGACAGCGCGGAGATCAGCAGCGGCAGCAGCAAGTTGTCTCCGGGAGAGTAACCCTGGAAAAAGAATTAAACTACTATAACCTCTTTACTACACAATAATAGAATAGAATAAGTATCTATCTTAAAAACATTATTTTTATTATTTTCTATCAAGTAATTCTCTATACATTGTTATAAGGGCATAGATAGATAAATAATAATTGGCATGTTTGTCATTTAATCGTAAAAGTTTTCTACCTAATCCTACAAACTAAATCAAAGTATTGAAATCTTTCCGACGATTTAATTATGAAAAGACACTATACTTAAAATCTTTTATAAAGAATCGAATAGTGGGTGAAAATTTAAGATAATGCTTTGAAGATAATCTTCGATTGACCCAACTGCAGTACTCAGGTAGTTCACTAAAAACTATTACCACTAAATCTACTTAACGACCTGTCTCCAGGGTCTCTTCGCATTTTATAAATACACTTATGTGACCCATTTCAGCTAAATTGACTATAAATTCCAAACTAGGCTATTTGTTCACCTGTAAATTCTTTTATTTCGTAATACTAACAGCTGGGGACTAATTTAGCTATGAATTTGAGCGATCGGTACACAGCATTTAAAAGCGCTTTGCGCTAAAGTTTTATTGTTGGAAAATATAGACAGGGAACGTAAGAGTATCTCTGAAGATAACTGATTTAGGTATACCTATATTAAGAGACCTAAAGTAGAAACCTATGTCGGCTTTAAAAATGCCTATTTTCAATTCCACATTCTTATTTTCTCGTCAGCAAAAGTTAAGAAAATTGGTATATTATACGAAGTAAGTTTTATTTACTTTGAAACAATAAATATAATAGCTATGGAAAATTAATCCATCTTAAAAGTGAACAAACCACTGCACTACCATTAACTATAAACTGATTTAAGTCGGCTTTTTGTTCGCTCTTTTATAAAAACTTTCGTAGACCACGAAGCGTCTATGCGACAAAAAATAAAGGGCCTCCTTTTTTATTTTCCTTTTAAACCTTTCTTTTATTGAGGATGCTGCGGAATCGTCGGGATAAGAATATAGCATAATTTGGAACTCAGAGGACTGCAAGATGATATATAATTAATTTTAAAAATTATAAGCTTTTTGCTAATATTTTTTCACATCGATTTGTTGGTTATTATTTCTAAATTCATCAGAAGAATAAAATATTCTTTAAGAATTGTATAATGTACATATTTAAACTACTATATGTACTGTAAGGGCCAAATTTAATGTACTGATGCTATAGATATCATTTTCTGATACCAATGATTATTCATTTAGTTTTTACCGTGATCAAAGTAGGTAGAAAAATTAACTGGTTAAGTAGAATCGTGACAAAAAACCAGCGGCAAAGATATTCGAAACCCAGAGTCTTATCTACGCGCCGATCGAACAGTGTCTCACTTCGATATTGACGCATGATTACACATTAGATTTTGTAGCTACGCCGCTTTAGAGTTGTTGAAGATTAGAGAAAAGTATTAAGCTAGCATGAAAAAGTGAGGGACACGGCCTGGCTATATAATAATATTATTAATAATAAATTGAAGTACGCATAATAATAATAATAAATAATTGTAACATATCTACATGTATAGGTACATATCAATAGGTACTGCAAAAATGGTACACAAAGCAAAAAATCATTTATCTCAAGGATTATTGTGGCTGAAAGTGTAAAATTTTCCGAGTACTCTTTCTTTAAAACCAACTAGGCACTATATAAATATGTCATTATAAATAAAACTCGAGTATCTACTCTTGTAGAGTTCGGCGAAAGTTCGTCACAAAAGAATATAGGTAAACCTAAACATTGTTTAAACGCGACGCATTTAAACATAAAATGACAAAATTCTAAATGTGTGGTTATGAGGTTTCACACACGCCTCTTTAAGATGTGTTTTATAGATTTTTTGAATGGTAAAATTATGTTAAAAAATATTTGTAATAGTAAAAAACCATAACTAATAAATGTTATTTTTATTGTTACCAAGAACTTCAGTAAAGTTACCTATATACTTAAAATTTTAATAATAGAATCATAATAATATCAAAATGGGTTGCTAAGGAAATATTATATGTGGAGATATTCGCCGGAAGTATTCCTTAAATTCTGGAAAAAACGAACCAAATCTACTATCTCGCTCTATTTGTCTCGATGTTAGAATGTCAAATATATTTGTATTAATTAAATATTGAATTTATTATCTTTCGATTAAATTTTTATACAAGGCAGACAAAGTAGACACTGACCCCCAAATATTCTATCAGGTTTTATGAAGATATCTATTCAAAATAAAAGAAAGAATATTTAGTAACTATTTGGTGACATCCGTATCTATTTTCAAAACTATATATTATGAAGTCCAAATATTTTGTGATTCTATAACATTTGGAACAATA
Source organism: Croniades pieria auraria (assembly GCA_018248815.1). Lineage (NCBI taxonomy): Eukaryota > Metazoa > Arthropoda > Insecta > Lepidoptera > Hesperiidae > Croniades > Croniades pieria. The sequence continues at coordinate 8,259 of DWJK01005778.1, forward strand.
TTTTAAACTTCTGTCTTTTCGTTAAGATACTCTATTGTGAAGGTATTTTTTAATGAGAGTGAATATCTGACTCTAATGATATTTTAATCTTTAAGCAATTTCTATTCTACTTGTAATTATATAAATTAAATGCCAAATAAAACGTCCTGTTTTTAACCGAATTATAAAATGAATTCTTTGTCAAATTAACTCAGAATTACAGTAAAGATCATGATTTTCGTTGTAATAAACTGCGTTCAGGAAAAATATATCTATAAAATAACAATTGAAGAGGCGTTTTAATGGCGAAGTGGTTATTGTTAATAATGTTTGGGAGAACTAAAAATATTTTAGTTATTTAGTGTTACAAAATTGTTAATATTGTAACTTATATCGTCTTTTGTAACATTGCGTTTTACACCGGAAAATGCAATATTTATAAAAGACTTGGTAGTTGTTTAATTTTATTTAAACATTGTCTAATGATGATAACCTCCATGACGTATCCTTAATGGTGACAACTGGCTAGCAAAATTTGGTAGGTTATTGAAGACGAGTAACAAAACCGAATTCGGTTTTGAAAGTTTTGTTATAAGACAGCAACCAATAGTTGTATGACCTGACCTAAACAATAGTTGTATGAATAGACCTTTTATAAATATCACGCAATACCTGTCGCACGAGAACACAAATATTACATAAGGCTCAAAGCTAGTCAATGTCACTCACCGTCCATTGGAAATACGATGACGTGTCTACAAAAGGCCACCGCGCTCCGTACCACGCAACATCACTCGCCTTCAATACTGTTACTTCATCAGAATCACTCCCAGATGCCGCTGTATCCGGTTTCGATGGAGGCAATGAAAAAACCTCGTCCATCTCCAGCGATTCCTTAAATTCTTCATCGTCATCTACAGATAACAAAGTGTCCTTCAAATCCTTCATTTTTGATTCATTACTCGCTTCGGTTTCAGTGGTTTCCACAGGCATGGCTGTGGTTGCTTTAGTGGTTATAAGCACGTCATCGAATATTTTATTATTAATGCTTGGCGTTGTCAGTTTTTCAGTCGGCGTGTGTATGGTATTAGCTTGTGGGTAATATTTCAATAAATCCCTAAGTTCAATGGGCTCGGGCGTAACAGTAGGTCTAATGATATTATCCTTTTCCCTGGGCTTGAGTGACATGTAATGATCGAGGAGTTCTACACTTCCAGGTGGAGTACCCACAAGTGGGATTTCTTCAATGTTCTTAGTCGGAATTGGTTTAAACGTCGTAGACATTAATTTTTTCCAAGGTCTTAAAGCTGGTATGGTCCAAGGAGGTGTCGTTGCTTTTTCATTAGCAACGGTCATAGGTGAAATAGTCGTAGGAATGGTGGTAGGTGCTGGTGTTGTAATAGTGTCCAAAATAGGTAGATTTGATGATGATGCCAGAAGTTCAGGAGATGGTTTCAACTCCTTTTTTCGAGATTTAATAATATCACGTCCTGTTGGCAACATCGACGCTGCAGTATTAACTTCATGTTGATTCTGCATATTCTTTCGCACGTATAAAGCGACATTCATAACATAAAGAGGAACGCACGAGAGAGCCAGCGCAAGAACTATACCGAACATTATGAGCAAAACATATCTCAATGTGGACCTTCTTCGGGAGCGACGAATGTGAATCGAAGGGCTGTAATCGCGTCCCTTGCCCTTAATACCGCTATTAACGAGCACCTCTTCTGTTTGTGGTAGGATGGTGTATTGAAGACTGTTTTCACCGTGCCTCACTGTTTTATACATGGCTGACGCTGATCTCTCAAAAGAAACACTACGTAAACTTTTGTTCGAAACGAAAACTTTTCACATGCTCGTGTTTTTCTTTAGATGAAAATGACACTGAGATGATTATTGGTAACGCGATACATCAATGTTGAGATGGGTCAGTGCGAGCGGCCAAGGATGGTCTTGCTTTGTGCAGCGTTGATAGTCGGCTGGTGGGCGGCGCGCGGGGCGCATGCGCGACAACATCGAGCGGCTGCGCGCTCCCCTAGTGTCTTCCCGGTGGCTTATCGCCCCAACTTATAACTTATAAATTCGCAAGCATCGATGAATTGTGAATTATAGGAAACAAAAAATTCAATTCCACCACAACCTATTTGTAACATCTTATATAGATTTTTTCTGCGTCAGAACAACCTGTTGCAACATTTGTTATTTAAGAGACCTTATATTGAACAAGATCGTAAATACATATGTTTATTATGAAGGACCAAGAACCACAACAGCTCTACATTTTAAATTTCTTCTATGTTGCGTCATTCCAAATATTTATCTTGGAAAACATGCATATACATAAGTAAAAGTAGGCTACAGGCTAAAATACAGACATAACCAGATCTTGTAGAGAGGAAACGACTCCATTAATAGATGCTCAGTACGACCCCTTATTAAGACGTTAGTGAATCGTACCTTTTGTGTTAGAAATGATTTTATATACAAATAAAATTGTATTAACGAACCTGATGTTTTATACATAGCTGTATTAAATCAATGATATGAAAAATTTAAAAATTGAACAGTGCGAGATGCGCACATTATGATGTTAAAAAAATCTGTATGAAATTTCCTCTACATCCGCGTTTCCCAACCTGTGGTCCGCGGACCCCTGGGGGTCCGCGAGTATATGTATGGGGGTCCGCGG
>DWJK01005779.1:0-10929 GCA_018248815.1 Croniades pieria auraria
AGCGAATTAATTGTGTACAGGGGGTTGAGAGGACCAAATGTTAAACTGTTTTTAATACTATCTGTTCTATCTACCCTCAATAGTTTAGATGCGCTAGTTGAACGGTATTGATAGACCATGCTTTTTAAGTGGTGTAAGGTGCTGACAAATAAAATGCGTATTTATCCAAATTTTTACAAATTCTGTTATCTCGATTAAACGTTTTTCTTGTATTTGAACCCCTAACCTAACCTTAGAGTGCCGTCTGCAAAGCGGCTCACGGGCTCTAATGAGCTCTAACTGACGTATCATTTAAAGCATAAAATTGAACATGCAAATAATGCAGTAGTTTCTTAACTACCATAAAAACCAAAATTTAGAAGATAAATATATTTCATCTTTTTCCTTTCTACTGTACTGCTGTCGACAAGGATCTCTTTTCAGAATGAAAAGGGTTATTAGAGACCCACTTCTCAAGGAACTTTACGGGAAACTCTACGGCATGAAATTTTTATATGATATTTTGATGTTAATAACATTTTGAATGTCAATTACAATATTTTTTATTTCTGTTACATGCAAAAATAACTGTAGTGACCAAAGCAAAATTTATTACTCCTCATTAAAATTTAATTTCCTACAAAATTTGGGAAAATTCCATTTTTAACATCCGTAGTAAGTCTTGCTCTGTTCTCGTCATCATTTTCCCGGTCTTTGTGGTTAAAAAGAAGATTATTGCACAAAATGATACAGAAAGCTGAACAGTGAACACCAACTGAAAAGGCACTTGCCATAAAACGTAAATTAAATTTGAATTGCATTCAAATGCCCGCCTGTCGGGAAAAGTTGGGGTACAAACATTTTGACAAGCGAAGCGGCAGCGGACTTTCAGCACAAAATTAATTATTAACACAAAAATAAGATAAATTTAGTTATGAATAACCAGTGACGAATGAGGCGAATGAGATGAATAAATATAAAAGTCAATTCCTTATCGTATGCTTATTCCTATGAAGAGCAGGCGTGACAATACGAGTATGTACGTATGTATCAATTACGTTTAAACGTTTCTAAATTAATTTCCTAGCTCGGCGCCCAATCACTGTTGGGCCCTATTCAATGAAACTACAGTGTGTTCGTGTGCCACGTTTCGATTAAACTACTGAAATCCCGAATCCGCTACATCGAACGCTTTTCAGCGAATACATTGCGCTCTACTTCGAAGGCCCCAGATGCAAGAAGAATTAGAAATATGCTCAGCATGGATTAAGTGGGCTCAAACGTGGTTCAAGTGCCATCGGCTCCCCTATTGTCGTTTTTGGCCGAACCACGCTACAGATGCGACTTGCAATATTTTTTGCCGGCAGTTTTTGATAGGGATTACCGGGATTCACTTGTTGTATCACTTCAATGGGGGCATGTGGCTAAGTCAAAATTAATAACAGATTTGCTGATCTCTATACGTTTGTTTGTTTAATATAAAGATCCAATAATACATTAGAATTGCGTCGGATAATATAAAAAAAAGACAATGTTGAAGTTGTTCTTTACACTGATAAAGGTAGAAAATTGACACTGGTAGCTTAATGGTTTGAAGCCTAACTCGCAACTCTAACTGTGCTAGGTTTTGTGCGTTTTGAAAATAAATTCCGATTTGCTAAAACGGCGAACGAAAACATCATAAGACACCTTTGGTGTAAGACTGTATGGAAAGTCTGCCAAACCGCGCTGAACTAGCATAACACATTATTTATTTACAAAAAACTGATGTCGAACCGTGGAGCATAACAACGACTATCATGATGATATACTCTGGAATAATTAACAGACTAATTTTTTTCAGTAAAATCACTTCATGCTCCTGAAGATTCAACGTTTTGGGAAATGTAAACACGACTCTGAGGATTAAAAAAAAACGCCAAATACAATCGATAGAAGCGCAAAGGCTATATAAAATATTATTAGATTGAAAACCTCAAAGTGGAACTGTATGGCGAAACGATTGTTAAGGATAAATCCAAAAGGAGAAAGCCGAATCAAACAAGCATTGGGGTCACAGGTGTGTATATGAACTACGAAAATGCGTATGAACGACAGTAACACGGATGTAGAACACCTGAACCAACAACCAAAAACTGTAATATTTGGCGAAAACTGTCACAATTCAATTGTTCAAAATAGGCCACTGACTGACTGAGTCACTGTACGATGACTCCGTTTAAAGGGAAAATGTTCCTAAAAATATTGATACAGACTACAATTATGGATCTGTAAGTGTTAATTTTAATGACAATAATTTCTGTTTCGTTAACACATATTTAGGTGAACTAATAAACCGTTAATATATACTCATGTGCCAAAAGTTAATTAAAGTCTCAACGTACTTAGCTTTGAAGACATACCGTCTTAGTGTAGGATTGATTCTGCTGCCACTACCACAATCATCAACGCTTTTGTTGTTCCACTGCTGGACACATACCTTCTCTCAGAATGAAAAAGATTAATGGCATACACCATGACGTTGGCCAAGAAGCGATTTGCAAATTTCACATGCATTAAAGCCCATTATGAAAAACTACAAGGTGTGTTGATTTTCTTAAGATATTTTCCCTAACAGTTACAGCAAGGTAATCTCGAGAACACGTAATTTTGTAAAGAGAGAGATGTTGCCGTAGATTTAAACCTAGTGAATGAAATATTAGATAACTCTATGTCTCGGTTATCAAAACATCCAGACACATCTGTAACGTAGCATGTAAATATTAATTTGGCTTACAAAATACGCATTACAAAATTTCCAAAACCCAAGACTCATTATTTCACAAATAGACCGTTAAATTGCAGTTCCATATTTAAACAGATGCCAGGTGAACATTAGCTCGAAGGAACTAACGTATATAAATGAAGCCTCAATTCCAACATTTGTGCCTTTTGTTTGATCGTGTTAAAATTATGTCAACTCATTTTTGAAATTAAGAGTATTGCTCAACTCACTTGTAAATTTTCTTAGTATTTCATGAGCTGTTTCATCGTTCCCATTATTCGTTTCAGTGATGTGAATCATAGCTTGTGTTTTTTATAATCTATGATTCACCATCATCATTTTAACCCACTGATGTCCACTGCTGGGCATGTCTATTATCATCAGCCTCGATTTTCAAGTTATGCTAATTGTTCTTTTCCCAGCTATTCTTTTTAAGGTCCATATCATGTGTGTAATCATTTTTACATAGATGTATCAACATGAAAATAGATTAGGCAATATTAAATATTGATATGTTCACCTGTATATAAGTTTCCTTCTGACAGAACGCTTGAAGAAACCACTGCATCCGTTGCAAGCCAAGATTCCATAGTGTTTCCCCGAGCTGGTGTCCCCGCACACTACGCAAACTAGGCCTGAAGAAACAAATTAGCACCATCAACAATATAAAGTGCACATCTTTAACATCTAATTTGTAATTATTTTGTTTCGTTACTCCTTTAAAATATATTTCTAAACTACTTAAAATAAACGATTGTTTAAATGATGGTTGCAGCAGAACTGATGCCAACCTGTCTTACCCAAGTGGTTGGTTTTCTTGGGAGGTGGATCCGGCAGCCAGGGTCTGAGGGCTGGGGGCGCTAGAGCCGCGGCCACCAGCGCTGCCGATGTCGGTGGCGACCAGCGGAGCGGGGAGGTGCTATCATCTGTTGAAATGAAATTTATTAAGTATAACTGATGCTATATCATTTCGGTTAGAGTAATGGGAGTAATCTGTGGTCAAACGTTTGAATAATGATAGCGTATTGGATATTCGGATAATGCGAAACTGTCACACATTAGGTATATGGGTATTTTTATTAGTCGCCTTAAAATAATCACTGATATTTGAGGACGAAGAATGATTGTTGTAATCGGATAAAATAATAATAATAATAATCACTTACATCACTAATTGGGCTGATGTACAACAAAAGTAAGGAAGTAAAAATATTTAAGATTTGTTTTATTGATAGAGTTTTTTTAGATAGAACTTTATTATATGAAATCATTTAAGATTCATGTGACATTTTACATGTATGACATTATTTGTTGATTAATGCGACAGTTTGTATTAGGCATAAGAAAAACAAGTAAAATTATAAAAATAAAAATATGTGTAAGAAAAAATAATCCTCTATTATCTTTATTACTATAAATTATACTGAACGTAACTTCACGCCTATTATCTCCGAAGGAGTAGGCAGAGGAGCGTAGTGTACTCCCACGTTTCACCAGTTGCGTTTGCATTCCATGGATCAGATGGTGATCCTATTGCCATACTCCGGGCACAAATGCCGACTCCGAGCCACTGCTATATATTTCTACTAGAAAATCCAAGTTAAAAAAAAAACAATATTACCCAACACGGAATCGAATCCAAGACCTCACGATAAGCAGTTGCACTTGCAACCACTTGACCAACGAGGCAGTCAGAAACAATGAAAAGTCCTAAGATCAAAGAGTTAATTAAATTTTTTTGGAATTTAAATGGTAACTGAAGCTTCCAAGAGAGATTATTCGTAATATTCCACCTCAGTGAAGCTAATAAAATAACAGTTGGAAATCGCGCCCTCTCTTACGAATCACTTTCATGTAAATGTACTCCAGGGGTTGTAAATGCATTTAAAATGAAAACCGTCTTGCGAAATGAGCTTTACTCCCTTCGAATAAGGGCGTTGATAGGTTTGAATGCTTTTATATGGTGAATCTATTAAGTAATTGGTGAGAGTCGTACGTTTAGTCAGTAAAACATGTGCGAAGTGTATTGAAATATATTTAAATAGGCTAGGTTTTGCTGCTAAACAGCTATGTTTATAATTTTTGCTGCCGCAGACCTTTGGCTGCGACATTATTAAGTACCATTGACTTCCAATAACATTGGATAGATTTTAATTGCCTTTAGTTGTGGTCAATACGCCTAAAAATGGTGAAGAAAGAAAATATTATAGGTGTATAGAGGAGAGCTGATGTTTATCACGATGTTTAACATCTCTGACAGCGAATTACTAATTCATTAAGCACATACTACGTACATAATATGTAAATATTTCTACTGTAGATTGTTACCTTCGCCACAAGTAGGTTTTTAGACACCAATAGGCATCGAGTCTAGGAAATAAATAAAGGAATTTGTTACATTTGAATGGATAGCTCGCAAACGTAGTTACTGACAGACAGACAGGGTATGTCCGTGACGTGCAGCCCTTATTCGATTACCCCTAAGCATTACAGAGCGCGGAAATTTCTAGAAATGTTACCGCTCACGTTTCTAGAACTTTCCACGATGTCGGTTTAACTATACAAAGTAAGACCATACAAAATTTGAAAAAATATTTAGAAGCTGGAAGAAATTATGCATCTTTTTGTAGATAGTTTGATAACATATAAAAATATATATAACTCTACTTGTACAAGAAGAGTGTTTATAAATCGTTTTTGATAAATAAGTACAGGCGATGAATATAAGACAGTTGAATAAATAAAAAAACATCCGCCCGAACAGGGACTTGAACCCTGGACCCTTGGATTAAAAGTCCAATGCTCTACCAACTGAGCTATCCGGGCTACACAAATATTGTTAAAAGTGCCCGATTGAAGTGCCCGGGTTGACGAATTGGTGATAGTAAAGACGTTGATTGCAAAAATATTAGTTCAGGAACGTCGGGCTCTTTCGGCTTTTGGATAGAAAAACGCTAGTGAACATTTCTCATTAACTCCTACCTCCATGAACTCGCACTGGAGCGGGAGAAACCCGTACCCAGCTGTGAGATGTAAAACGACTTACGATCACTGCGGAAAATAATATGATTGGACGTAAAAGTTATAAGACCTCATTACGAAAAGAGATGTATTTCGAGAAAGTTCGATTCCGAAAATACTAATATTACTTTTTTTTCTAACTCAAAGTACGAGTGAAGTGAACAAGAAAGACATTGCAATTGAATATGCAGTCTATAGAGCGCGTAACATCACATAACATTGTGTTGACGTCGTTCATATTAATAACATGACATCTTGGAATTTATCGCAAATTGCATGCCGACTATATCTAAAACCTATGTATACCCAAACTTGTAGGAAAAAACATTTGCATGCGGCCAGCTCTGATCGTCATAACTCTATGGTAGCCACGTGTCGCCAGCCGGCGATGGGCCATGTTGATAGATAAACATAACAATGTTACACTGTTCCGTGATTGCAATTTACCAATTATCGCTAACTAGTGGTGGAATAATTTGATCTTGAGCGAACTACGCTTGATGGAGACAGAAATGGGAATACTTCTAACTTGATAACTTTGATGTTTATCAATTTAATAAAATTCTATAAATGAAATAAAAACTATGAAATTTGATAACGGTTTGAACATCCTTACTCTTTCCAAGTTACTTAAGAAGAGTTGGAAATCTGTAATATATTACAACTATGATGCTTCATCTTCTCATCAGCACTGTTCTTTCGGTATTCCCATTATCATTGTCATCACCATCATTATCTTTATCATCTATATCATCACTGCTATCATCAACCTGTTTCGCTCCTCGGTGGGCACAGGGCTCTCCAATAGCGCGCCACAGAGCTCGATCTTCAGTTCTTCTCTCAGTCCAGCTACCTTCCGGGCGTTTTACACTACTTTTGCCAAGGCGTTATCTCCATTCTAAGACACGTCGACTCCATCGGTTATCGGTTCATCGTTAGATTTAACCACCCCACTATACATTACACATAGTATTCGTAAAACGCATGCGTCAACAATGTGGTGTTGCAGTCCAGGGCTGATTAGGCTAAGTCATTCCACAGTCAAAACCGATAGAAATAGTAGTCGCTTTTTTCCGGTCAAACGCTTTTCATACTTGCACTCGAACATGTTTTTTAGATTCAGACGTCTAATGTAATGTCTAGGTGAATTCCGTGTTCAGTGTTAGTGTAGTGATGAAGGAAAACATCATGAGGACTCCATATTTTTTCTATAACGTCTAAAAATAAGAGGCGTTAAAGACCCAATATGTCACGCGGCCTAACCGGAGGTTGACAGGATTCAAACAACTTAGAGAAAATTATGGAGAACTAGGTATAACGTCGAATTTAATTACGTCTCGTTTTCCTCACCTTTTCTTTTCAGAGAGCGATGTGTCATCTTAAAAACGTACAATACCTTCAAAAGTTTCACATACCCGCTACATTTCGAACTACATACCCCCGCAATAATGGTAAAATCCAAGCCACTGCCCTACAATCGCTTCTAAAGAATACAACCGTGAAAATCAAAATTTGTCTTAAACGTACTGGATTCCTTCACCATATCTAAGACAATACTAAGTAGTGATAAACAAAAGCAGGGGAGAGTTTAATTTTAAAACCACCCCCAAAATCGTCTCGGCGCCCGACACACGATTACATAAACGCGGGGAACACCCGCCGGTCCTACACCCCGTGCAGGTACAACGCAAAATCAATATTGACCGATCGCTCCCGCGGGAGCCGTGCGTGAGCAGAGCCAGGTTTAACTGTGCTTTATTCCCGTTTCCTGCTATTGTATCATATCATACAGTAAATAGTCCACCCAATGCAAATGATGTATGATTTTTTGATGCGAACTAGATGGAATTCTATACAAGTTATAAATACAGCCGACGTGGAGATGGATTTAGGCTCGAGCAAGCATGTCAATTGGGTTCTCAGGCGTAGCACTTCATATTAAAATAAATATTTTCTTTTATTATTGCTAGTGTCTTAAACGTTTTTAATATCTACGAGTATAGTAACTTCTTCACACGCATCCAAAGCTATGATACGAGTACATCCAAAGCTACGATACGAGTCCAATGTCATCACGTGATATTTCGTAGAATTTGACATGGAATTCCGCGAATGAAATATTGAAATTAACAAATATTGAAATTTATTAAAATTTAATAACGATAAAATTCTATTAATTGTTTTATTAAACTGTTGATCGGGCAGTGTACCTAATTCATGAAATGTTAAAGTTTGGACTCTATTCAGAATCTTATGTTAAAGATATACGACGTACATACGATATCTTTTATTTTCAAGATTTTGTGCTACTATTTTAATTAAAATTGAATATAAGAGCGCAAATTCATATATTTGTAACTCATAAAAAGAAAAAGCAGTGATAGCCCAGTGGTCAAGAATTCAGCCTCTCACTCCGGGGGTGCTGGGTTCAAATCCATGGCGCGCACTTTACAAAAGTGCGTTTTAAGTTTAAATATCACTTGCTAACGGTGAAACTTGCGATGCCCTTAACCCTCTCAGTATGAGAGGAACCCATATTCCAACAGTGGAATGATAAATGAGTCGATTATTTTTATTATTACTATTTATTAAAAAGGGCTATAAACTGCTTAGGTATAGATATTTACTAATTAGTTGCTACATGACTATCTAATTTCAAGCAGACAGAGCCTGTGATAGTACACAGAATGAGCTTCCATCCGCGGTTTTTCCGGAGCAATATGACATGGGGTTCTTCAAGAAAAGCGCAAAGAGAGCTCTCCTTCAAAGCCGACAAAGCATTGGCCACGCTTCGGGTGTTGCAAGTGTCAATAGGCGACGGTGACCACTTACCAGCAGGTGGCCCGTCTGCCTATTTGGTAGGCTAAATATAAAAAAAAAAACATGAACATAGAAGCATTTCTGCTCATAACATGAATTTTGTTTTTAAAGGTATCATTTTACGAATCCCTAAAAATACTGTACAATCCGGCTATCCCGGAAAACATATGTGAGTTAAGCCGGTATATAATTCAGTCTCATTAATGAAACACCATAGGCCTATGTCCAGCAGTGGACTGAGATAGGCTGATGATGATGATGATGGATGAGACACCATTTTGGCTGATAAATGTTGTGGTAGAAATTATTAATGAAAAATAAATCCGAAGGAATCACTAAATATTTTATTTATTTTTTATTATTAATAATTTTTTATACCCATAGTTAATGTACCAATATTTCTAACAGTTTGTGACATGAGTCACCTAAAATATTGCCGGAAGGAATCGGAACCGTCAGGGAATGATATAGGGCTATATAAAAAGAGGCATCAAGAGAGACATAAAAGGAAATTGTATGAGACACATAAAAGTTCGGTTTGTCAAATGGGAAGTCAGTGCGAGGCGGAGGCGGCCCAGTAAATCCCCGGTATCAAAATAAATCAATTCGAAATATGTGGAGCCTCCTGCGGTTTTTATTGTCAATCCCCTTTTTTTCTTTCAGTGTTTCAATTTGTTTTCACTGTTCATTAATACTAAAATTAAAAGTTAAGATATATAATAAGTCTAGTGGTTATAAGCGCGACTGCTGAGTAAGAAGTGCTGGGTTCGATTTCCGGGTCGGGCAAAATATTATTGGGTTTCTCTAACTTGAAGTTCCTAGTAGTAGCACGAAGTCTAGATTTGTGCCCGGTGTCTAGCGAGAAGATCACATCTTTCTACCTACTCCTTCGGGGAAACAAAGATGTTAGGCATGTTGTGTAATGTATAAGTATTGGATGGCTGTATAAAGTTTCGATTAAAATATGTGTTCATCTGTTTTCCTTTAAACTCTCTTAGTTTCCAAACAATAAGATAATTTTATTTGTATTGATAGTGCCTTCAAATCTAAATGCGAGAATACTTTAATAATGTCAATATATACCACAGCGCGGTGACTTGAATAATTCTTAAAAAATATATTTCAATAGCGACTCCACAGATTCCCTATCCGCGGTGCTGAGGAAAACTTTGCCGCTTGCCGTTTTATTTGCTTTTCTTTTGACGCGGCGAGCCCTTGAGCCTCTCTGATTAATTTCTCCGGCGGGGACCCGGGCCTCTCTCGATCCCTTTGAATGTCTTAACAACGCTGTATACCTTAAATGTTCTAGTGATTTTTAAATATCTTTCAGTTTTGTATCGGCATCTGATTTATCTCGTCTATACTTGCATCTCTTGATAAGAAGTGAATTGTCTCATTTTTTAAGTCTTCGTGGCTCGAACCTGTATTTCTTATATATATTTGTAATAATTATTCTTATCCGAATTTTTTGTTATTAATGATTATTTCATTAATTAACACTTCATTAGTTTCTATATAGAAATTTAAATCGTGTGTTATATTGGGTTAGCCCGCAGAAAATTGAAATCTTTATTATCTGTATTGCAAAATGAAAATAAAATTAGTTCCAAAATAATTAAAACTAAAATCAATTTTTATGGACGATGTAACGCCTAACATGCAACCATAACTGAAATCAGCAAATGAACTACTTATGTAGTCGAAAACAACGAAAATTCTCGTCATTTCTAAACAATTATTTAACATTTTTAGCTGAAACGTACCAACCCAGTACAGATCTGGTTGAGATCTGAGCGGTTGAAAATAAGACGGCACTAAGCATTCATAACGGTAATAAAAACTGAGACATCATTAAAAATATATCTCCATAAAGAAACGAACCGTTAACATCGTTAGGTATTCCTGAAATAAATAGATTAACGACAACCAGCTTACATTTGAAATTCGAGCCGAATATTCAAATCTCGAACGCATTATGTGGAACGAAAATGAAATTTCAAATTCGCGACTACGATTGGCTGTTTGTTATTCAAAACACGCTCTGACCGGGTAAAGTGGCAAATCATGGAGCGGCTGAAAATCAGTCAAATAGACCTCGAGTTACTGGCGGCCGTCGGCTGAATACTAATGCACTGTCGCCGTTAAAAGTGGATAAAAGTAACGAAAGCTCCCTAAAAATATATCAGATATTCTTCATTCTCTTTACCTACCTCCTCGGGTCAACTAGATGTGACATTATTAATCTATTACGGTCTAAATTAAATTTTAAATTAAGAAAAAATGTTATTATTACATAATCAAGCTCACGGTGTAAGCAGCAAGCACCAAGTGTCAAATACGTTTGT
>DWJK01005780.1:0-10929 GCA_018248815.1 Croniades pieria auraria
AAATACTCACCACCTATTTCACGGGACGTAAAACGTATCTGGTGAAACTTAGGAGTGTACTACTCTTCTCCGCCTACCTCTTCGGGGATTACAGGCGCGATGTTACATTTACAAATACAATGAAATTTTATTTTAATGCGAAAACGCTACTTTAGTTAGATTATTACCTATATGTCGATATGTTAATTAAGCTACTAATTAGTGGCTCGTAAACCTGACTGCCGGGCCGCGGATTGCGAGTACAAATCCCGTTTGTTCTGTATCTGGGTTTAAAAGGACTAGCTGTTTAAACTTTCATGTTTATCAACTGCTTGCTTACCATAACGCAGGCTCCGCCTAGTTTGGAAACAGATGGCAGTATGTGACGATATTCCAAAATATTTATTTTACTTACCTAAGAAGACAGGTATAATCCACACTCGTAACTTCCAATCAAGTGACACTTCGATATACATATTTATAAGTAGCTTTTACCTGCGGCTTTACTCGAGTTGGTGTCCTTAAATAGGCGTCAAAGACCATCGAGAATACAATTATTTCACAATTTTTTTATGAACCATATAGAACTATTTTATTCTACCCCTTAAAAACAACGTTTTTTAAGATAAAAAGTACCCTATGTCCCTATCTGTACCTCTGACAACATGTGTACACAAGTTCAAGACGATCGGTTGCGTAGTTAAGGCGTGAAAATGTAACAAACAAACAAACTTACGTTCGCATTTAAGTTATTCGATAAGGCAATAAAATATTGCCTAAAAACCTTCCGGTTGTAACGTTAAGATACAGCTTTAGATTTTGTTGAGAATAATATAGAACGCGCAGCGATTATTAACAAAGTGCATCCGAAGTGCAAATGTGCACCTTGCGTGCGCCTAAAATGCACCTGTCAATCCGGCCATTTCGGGGATCCGACGTGAATCAGCCGTCCGGCGCGCACCTGCTTTATGTACCAACAACAGATGGTTAGGAGTTCCGTTTAATAATATTTTTCTTTGTATTTAGTCTAGCAAATAGGCAGGCCATTTGCTGGTAAGTGTTCATCGTCGCGTATAGACACCAGCACCACCCGAAGAGTGGCCAATGCTTTACCGGCTTTGAAGGGAGCTTTCTTTGCGCTTGTCTTGAAGAAGCCCATGACATAATTTTCCAGCAAATTTCGATTGGAATAATAATAACAAAACGTAACATCACGCCTGTAAACCTCGAAAGGATAGGCAGAGGAATGTAGTACACCCCCAAGTTTTACCAGTTACGTTTTAGTCCCACAATGGAATAGGTGGTGAGCCTATTGTCGTACATCGGGCACAGATCGAGACACCGAGTCACTACTAGAAATTCTAAATTAGAAAAATCTAATTGTACCCGACCCGGGAATTGAACCCAGGACCTCCTGATCGGCAGTCGCGCTTGCAACCACTCGACCAACGAGGCAGTCAACACAGTAATTGTGATCATATTTAACGAAAGCTAATTATAAATGATCCGACTAATTAAATTACCCATTAGTTTATGATATGGTAATATAATAAAGTTTTTACCACGATAACGATTCCAATTCGTTTGGATGAGAATAATGGTTTTGGTTTCTATAAGATTTTTTTTAACTTTATTAACATAAATACGATTCTATTCAGCCAGTACGTTTGTAATAATAGATTACTAATAACAGACTATTATAGCAATAGGCTCACCTATTCCATGGAATTTAAATGTAACGGGTGAAACGTGGGACTGTACTACACTCCTCTGCCTATCCCTTCGGGGATTACAGGAGCAATGTTACATATGGACTACTAATTTTAATGGGCTATCTCTTTCAAAATTGAGTCAGAGTGGATTAAACCCGTAGACTGCCATGCTAGCCAAGTGCGGGCTGGCAGACTTCACACGCCTTAGAGAACTGTATGAAAAGATAACCATATTCCAAAAGTGGAACGATAAAAGGGTCCAAAGAAAAAGGAGAACATTATAGGGAACTCTAAGGGTGCAATTTTGCCCACGACATTTTTTAATAATTTAATAATAATAAATAGATACATTTAATAAACATTCTTATAAAATATTCAGCACCAGACATTGACACGGCAGGCGGGTAGTTTGTTTGCATATTATATTGGGTAGTATTAGCGGTATTCCGGTATGAGTCACCAACGCGCGCCGGAGATGACTTGGCGCCGTGACCAATCGAACTGTGAAACACAGCTTCAAAACTGAACTTGCTAATTCTACTGACGCAAATTTTTATTATCATTATCACTATCATCATCGCCATTCCTCCCAATGTCATATTCTTGGAAAACTCTCATTAGAAGTAACAGTAGGCTGACTAGTAGTCGTGCCTTTGATATTCTACTGCTGAATACTGACGATCCTTTTTCCCGCGGACCTTCAAGATGTGGAATGAGCTTTCATCCGCGGTTTTTGGATTCGCGAAGAATTATGACATGGGGTTCTTCAAGAAAAGCGCAAAGAGAACTCTCCTTCAAAGCCGGCAAAGCATTATCCACACTTCGGGTTTGCAAGTGTCCATAGGTGACGGTGGCCACTCACCAGCAGGTGGCCCGTCTGCCTATTTGCTGGGCTAATTATATAAAATTTTTTTTTTTAAAAAGGACCTTTTTTGTTGTTCTTAGACACTCAGAGCATACACCAAAGCACTGCTTCAGTGAGGTAACGCCGGTTCGATAACTTTGAACCTATAGAGGAAATTAGATCAAACGCAGATAAATGTACGACCTCAATCAAATTAACCACCTTCGAATGTATTAAGTAAATGAATAAATAAAAGAAACTATCACCGGGCGCAATTGAAGCTAGTTAAACTCGCACCTGCATACACAGTTCCGGCTGTATGAATCACTCGCGAGGTGACTGTAACGCGGAGAAATTAACTAGGCACTTCCGTGTAATGAGGTCTTAGCGAAATACGGCCGCGTTGATCGCGAGAGCGGTAGGTATAGTTAGGAAAATGTATTCCTCGCAAGTGCCATGTCGATTTCTGGTTGCACTGACAAACGCAGCAGATGGCTCGCGTAGGCGTGTAGGGCACGTATTACGACAGACCATAGGAGTAACTCTAGGAGTTTCATTCATACTACGACCTAAACTTCAATAGTCACTGGTACGTGAATAAAATTTTATATACCTGCAACTCACCATATGTACCTTACTGGTATATTCTGTTGTTTAAATATATGCATGAATAAATGATTATGTATAAAGATTTTAAAAAATATCGAAGAGTAAAGAAATTCGCCAAGATCGCAGCTGATAGAAACTCTTATTCTGTATACTCCTTTGGAAAATAGGCGTGAATGTACGGACATATGTTTTTATGTATTACTGGTATACAATTAAGATAATTTATATGGAAAGTGGTACAGTTTCGATGTGGGTTTTTGAGTTCAAATAAAAAGTTCAATTGATTTTTTAAGTCACTTTTCTTAAGTGATCAGGATTATTTACGTGAAGCACAAGTTGATCGCTGATCTGTATCTGGAAAAAACGGATCAAAATATAAATTTGTCTGTTTTCTTCGGTAGCAATAAATATCCATTTTATCTCGACCGCCTTAGCACTGAGTGTAAACCAGCTGCAAATTTATAGTTGCTATATTGTACGGAACCAAAGGATACGCCTACTTAAGATTTCTAACAACTGTCCCGATTTCTAAGTAACGGAAACGTGGATATACTACAGTCCTATTTATCTCCCGTCTCGATAAATTATCGACTGTACATTTTGAAATAGATCTAATAAACTGGTTCAATCTTACCGGGAACGTTCTGGAAGGACTTTATGTGCAGTTATTGGAATCTCACGATGATGAGAATGTAGTTATAATATATATATATAGCTATATAATATATACATATAATAAAACTGTAAGTGGTCGCTGTCTGTATATGGCAAATACATTGAAAAATTCATAATGGGGTGGCTTTACATACGCAAGAGAACCCAAAACAATGTTTTTTCATTTTGTCAATTTGTCTGCATGTCTGTATGTTTGTGCACGCTAATCTCCGAAACGGCTTATCCGATTTGAATGCAGTTTTCAGGATTATATTGCGATGGGGTTCACTTAATATTTAGTGTTATTTTCATTGAAATCGGTTAACAAATAAAGAAGTTATGTCAATTTATTTTTTCAAAACTTACGAAATGTACGCGTACGAAGTCGCGGGCATAGCTATTTTTTGCTATATTTGCTCTTGGTGAACACAGCGTGATGTTCTTAAAATAGTTTTTTAATAGATTGTTCTCTAATTAACGCGAGAGAAACCGCGGGGCACAGCTAGTAATAAAATAAAATTAAAACTTGTCTTCGCTGCAGTCAAACAACTAATACTATGATGCTATGAAAAGTGAAATAAAATACCTCTTAATCTTCACTGTTACAATGACAAAGCTAAGGCGGCACGTCACGTGTGCCGGTGCATTCTACTCGTGAATGACGCCAGCAGTTCTCGGAGACGAGATTACTCATGCAATCCTAACGAGTATCACCTGCGCTAATCACACTAAGCGCCAGTTTTATCACGGTTTTATGGCGCTACGTGTAAATTGAGCGTGCAATGAGCGAAATCGAAGTTATCATTATCATTAATGATTTTCATCATTTATTTTTTATCATTTCACCCCATTGACGTTCTCTGCTGGACACAATGTAGATATTCCCTAATGTTGTCAAAGGGAAATATAATATGATAATTCTCCTTCATTATTTCTTACTCATATATCGTACATATGTATATATAGTATAGCACATCGCTATAATATTCCTCAATGAGAGTTACGAGTCTTATTGCGAAACGTCAGCTAGTCATCCCAGCAAGTGGGCGCCAGTTAACGCCTATGTACTGTTCACTGCGCGATCGAGACAATGCGCAATTGTAGAGTTAATTAAACTTTTTTCTCCTTTATTTTCATCTGATATAATTTATAACTGACTGACAATTAAAAATTAACCCTTCCAATTATACAAATCAAGCCAAAACAGTAAAAAAATTAAATAATAAGTCGCTAATAAATCGTTTACTAAATATAAAAAAAAAGTAACATCAAGTCTGTAATCTCCTAAGGGGTAGGCAGAGGAGTGCAGTACACCCCTACGTTTCATCAGTTACGTTTAAGTCTCATGGAATAGGTGGTGAGCCTATTGCCATACGCCGGGCACACATCCAGACTCCGAGTCACTACTAGAAATTCTAAATTAGAAAAATCCAATACTACTCGACCCGGGATTTGAATCCAGGACCTCGCGAACGACAGTCGCGTTTGCAACCACTCGACCAACCAGGTAGAGTTTACTACATATAATAGAATTATAAACAAAACAAATGCAACATCACGCCAGTAATCCCCGAAGAGATACGCAGAGCAGTGTAGTACACTCTCATGTTTCACCAGTTAAGTTTACATCCCACTATCTAGTAGGTGATGAATAGTGAATACGAATAGTAATAGAATTATGTTTATAGGAATACCACCATTATTACATACGTAAAAAGGACCAGTTTCCTCTGTCAATCTAATTACTACCTACCTTGACCAGCGGATGCCTATACAAAGGCACCATACCATATACGGTTGTACTTTTAAATACGTGTGAATGAATCGCGAACACACAGACACAGTAACAAACACAGCTTGTAATTATACACAAGACGCATATACATATATACATTTATACAGGCTGGATGTTTGTACATGTACGGAAGACGCTGTATGAGCTGTCGATCGGAGGCGAGAAAACGATTTTATTTTGTTCATAAGCATACGCATATTATATTTTCAAAAAGCAGTGATAGACTGGTGGTTAAGAACTCAGTCTCTCAATCACGGGGTGCTGCGTTCAAATCCATGGCGCGCACTTTACAAAAAGTGCGTTTTTAGTTTAAGTATCACTTGCTAACGGAGAAGGAAAACATCGTGAGGAAACCTGCACTCCTTAGAATTTATTTTAAAAAAATCTAAAGTGTGTAAAGTCTGTCAACCCGCACTCGCATGGCATAATATGGGCTGAATCCTTTTTGTTCTGAGAGGAGACTTGCCTCCAAGACTGGATGATGACGATGATGATAACGATTTTATTTCTTAATCATATATGATTTATGACCCTTATTAAGATAATACAAAGGACATTTTAAATAACATTTCTGTGTTCGTTTTCACAAATAACACACATCATAACAAAAATTGGAGTGCGCAAGGATACCATTAATCGTGTGAAAAACATTAAAACGTCAAATTATAAAGTAGGGTAGATTGATAAAACTGCTATTGACGAAACCTGGTGCGATAACATAAGATATTTAAATTTAGATATCCATGAGATACATTGGCTACTAAATATTAAGTGGTTGTCAGCACATTTCTCTACAAAAACTAGGTATAAAGAACAAATATATCATTTCTTCCGCTTCTTCTAAAGTTCTATTCTTAAGTTAACGTTTAAGAAGAATTATTACACTCGCAACCGCTAACCCACTAGCGATGAACACCGCACCTAATTCCATACTTTCAACGGTATGAAAGACAACTGGGCAACTTACTGTGGGCAACTAGCCATTTCGTTATTCAACTGCAAGCGTGAAACCTGCCGTCCAAATTGGAACTTTATGACATAGGGAATAAAGTGGAGGATGGAGTGCAGTAGTACAGTTGGACGGTGGGTTCCACTGCGTCCCTGGTGAGTCAGCGTTCGATACGACTAGACAAGAGTTCTTGACCCGGCAGTTATTGCGAGTGCAGCCGCGGGTGCATTTACAAGCCCTCGTTAAAATTACTATTATTGTCCAGTGTGATATTTAACTCCATTTATGGACGGAAACAGAGATAGGATTTAGTGAAGTTTGCTGGTTGTTTTAGGGCTAGTTGGTTTCTTTTGGGGCTTTTATCGACACATCCGATGTTACGAGGCCAAGATTCAGTTTACGATTTGGATTAGGAGAGCAGCGATATCTCACTGGTCTAGATTTGGTTTCGCATTTCGGTCGAGGGTTGGAACTTGGCTAGCAAATCTAGCTTGACCAAGTGATTTATTTTGAGAATGAAATAAATATCACTCGTTTTAACAGTGAAGGAAAACATATTGGGGTAACTTATATATATTAAAAATCCCCATTATTTTCTTTAAATACGTGAAATATCTGCCAAACTAGATTTGACCAGCGTGGCAGACTATGGCTTTCAACCTGGCACGTTATATAATGATAAATAAAACTATTGATGATGTTACAGAAAAAACACATTTTTAATATAAACGTAACATCAAGCCTGTAATCCCCCAAGGGGTAGGCAGAGGTGTGTAGTACACTCCCACGTTTCACCAGTTACGTTTACGTCTCATAGAATAGATGGTGAGACTATTGCCAGATCTAGCCTACGGCACATGCACCAGCCTATAGCACAGATCTAGACTCCGAGTCATTACTAGAAATTCTAAATTAGAAAAATATTTTTAATATCGTAATATTTATTATCACTAATGTATGGCGATAGGTTCACCACCTATTCCATGGCTCGTAAACGTAACTGGTGAAACGTGGGAGTGTACTACACACCTATGCCTACCCCTTCGGGGATTACAGGCGTGACGTTAAATTTATTTTTTATAATATTATTCAACCTTGATGACTAACTTTAATGCTAATACAGAAATGACCCACAGAAGGTCGAGGTGTCGAGTTATAAATTTGCTTTGCTAATCTACGTTATTCGTAACGAGGAAATTAACATAATTATACAATTTGTGACATAACGATAAACATTACATTGTTACGATAAAAATATTATGCAAAGATCGATCTGAAATCTCGATCTAGATCTAGAGGCTTCCGCGTCTCGATGGCCTTCGTGACTCATTGAGATGAATTGATATGTCTCACAAGTGTTTATCTATCAAAGATTTCTTGTAGTTCCATCTGATGTATGATACAGCGGGACCACAAATGAATCGAGATGAGTTTACGATTCTACTTTACTGTAGCACTCTTTGACAACTCGTAAAACTTTGCCTTTCTATCATCAGCATTGTATTATGCCACTGTTGTCACATCGCTGTCTCCTATATTATCCATCATCATCAGGTTTATCACCAGACTCTTCACAGAATGAGAAAGGTTAAGGCCGGTCTGCCGCGCTGACCAAGTACGTGTTGGTTCTCAACTGTACCATATAAACACAGCGTGACCACTCGAGAGCCTACATTAAAAAAAAAAATTATGTAAATGAAAAAGCATTTTGCTTAGCAGTAATAAAAGGGGTGGAGGTGGAATTTCCTCAATCAAAACGTACTTCCAGCAAGTTCCAAAAAATATGCAGATGAAGATCGGCTCTTATCGACGAAATCACAAAAAAATATCTCTACATATGCAGAGATAAGTAACCTTGAGAGGTAAAAATTGTATTATATGATTTCAGACCATTCACTTTCAAACATCACAATGCATATTTACATACATACACATCTTCACGCCATCTCCTTTACGGGGTGGGCAAAGAACACGAAGTGCCAAATATCCCTATCAGCGCATTCTTGCCGTTCTTCTTCCACATTCAACAATCTCTTCATATATACATTACATAAATGCAATATAAAATATATGTATATACAATACATGTATATACGATATATGTATATACAATACATATTAAAACGCTTTTTTTATTTGCATGTTTGTGTCCACATAAAAATAAATAAATATGCTTTCAGACGCAAAAAAAAACTGTCCAATTACATATTTTAATTCACTAGCATTCAACAAAAAGAGTTCCAATAAAGATGTCACAATTTAAACCTTAATTGACTGAACTGTATGCAACTAGAAAGCGAGAGTCACTCTCTCACTTTCATTTTTAAAAAAAAGCAACCTGTATCACATCGCCTATTGACGCATTTTTCAATTGCCAATTTCTGGTTCGTCAATTGCCAATTTGTATCTACAGACAGCATCGATTTTACGAATTGACTTTCAAATTGTCCCCATAACAGATTTCATTGTGGCATTCTATGTAAGAATAATCATCGTCATCATTTCAGCCTTTTCCATTCCACCGCTGGACATAGACCTTTCCCAAGATGCGCCACAACACTCGATTCTCCGCAGATCTCATCCAGCCACCAGCAGCAGCCTTCTTGAGGTCATCGGTAAGAATATAGGAATAATAGTAAATATAAATAATTTCATAGTGTAAATCTTTCAATCATCTTTTCAATCTTTCATTTCATCTTTCGTGGGGAAGAAGAAGACAAAAACAGAGCGCTAGTAGAGAGAGACACGAGATTGACATTCCTATGATTTCTGTAATTATTCTATAGAGGAAGAGTAACATGAAAATCAGATTATTACAATAAATTAGACATCAATTTCTAGTGACTTAAATAAAGAAGATTATGTGGGGGGAGCTCGATTGCCTTTGGATCTTTAATCTTAAGAAAGTAGATGGTATCCGCTGGATGAGATCATAAGAAAACCAAATGTTGTAACAGACCTTGTTTGAGGTTTATGTATAGTTATGACTGGCAGAATAGAGGCTGAAATGGTGATGTGCACTACTCTGAAAGACTTTTAACTCTCTTAGCCCTTGAAAGGGCTTTTAACCCTTCTCATTATGACAAGAGACCAGTGTCCATGAATAGACCGAGAAAAGGATTGTTTCCGTGTGATGATACGACGAAGAATCAATGCAACACAGGTCGAAAGATACCAGGAAACTATCACAAAGGACAGCAACCGAAGTTAAAAATAGAAGACCGAAGCCCGTGGGTGAGAAAGCGAAGAATGGGCACCAGCTGCATGCCAACATTGATGCCGTACACACAGAAACGTCCCTTGTAAATAAAACATAACATAACATCACGCTTGTATTTCTCTAAAGTGTTAGACAGAGGAATGTAGTACGCCCACATTTCAGCTATTATGTTACACGTCCGATGAAATAGGGAATGAGCCTATTGCCACAACAGAGAACACATTTCGACTCTGAGGTACTGCGAAGAATTTTAATTTAAAAAAAATTGAAAAAAGTAACCGTAAATAGAACATGAGATGTTTTGAGGAAAACGTAAGCTCATTCGTCGGCTCTGAAAAGAAAAGCCATCTTGACCTCTTTCGGAAAGTGCAAATGTAAATATGTACTTTTTTTCACCGTGTTGTCGAGTGCATTTCAAGTGCTCGTCATTTAAAAAGATGAATGAAATCAAAACTCTGAAAATGTTTATTACATTTGCTAACTATTCGACGAGGTGGAACTGCAGAGGATCTGATCGGTGTGAATTCAATATAGTTTACTCGTGCTGTTTTGCAAAGACAAATCGACTCTAATTATCTTCTTATTTTCTTTCTCTCTCTCCCTTTTAAGAGAATTGCTCTCTACACGCAATAACGTCTTAACAAGTAGTGCAAGATGAAATAATATATTCTTGACATATACTCCATATATTAGTACTCCGTACTATAGGACTTTTCTAATTTAGAATTTGTATTAGTGACTCGGAGTCTGGATCTGTGCCCGATATATAGAAATAGGCTCGCCACCTATTCCATGGGACGTAAAAGTAACAGGTGAAACATGAGAGAGTACTACACTCCTCTGCCTACCCCTTCGGGAATTACAGGCGTGATATTACGTTTTTTTTTTTCAATAAAATATGTTGATGTCAATGACGATGCTGTAACCACTAATTTTAAAACGTCTATAGAGCTTTTTGCTCTGTGCCGCTTCTTGACCTCAGAATAGTAATTGTCTGACATTGATAGTATGAACGTAAACAATGAATGTTGCATTTTACTTAATGTATTTGTAACACGTTATTTATTGCATAGCACTCCTTTTCTATTTTCTATACTAGCTGTGCTCCCAACTTCGTACGCGTAGATTTCGTAAGTTTTGAAAAAATAAATTGACATAACTTCTTTG
>DWJK01005781.1:0-10928 GCA_018248815.1 Croniades pieria auraria
GTGTCGTTACAACTTTTGGTCTTAATTTTTTCCGTCTAGCCCCCTTCCGCAACGCGCGATAAGGAACTTCGTTCCAAAAAGAAATATTCTTGCAATTTTACTATTAAACGTCTCGTGAGTGTTTATACATATGATTACGTATCTACTGGCTTAATTCAGATGTGTTTTTCGAGACAGCCTGACTAGTTACCTATTCGAGTTTCCGCTGCCACTTCGTTGTTGCAAGTTAGTCTGATAATGGTGACATCATTTTAAATCGCATTTTTCTTGCAGCGCCACTATCCACGTGAACGTTCTAGATGACAACGATAACTATCCGCAGTTCAGTGAGAAAACGTACACTGTGACCGTGGACGAAGACATCAGCGTGGCCGACAACCCAGTGATCGCGAGAATTAAGTACGTAGTAGAATAATTTATTTTTTATAAACTTACTGCAAGTAATATTTTAATGGTAATGTCATGTTTATTAGACCGTTAATTTTGTATTTGCTGAAATTAACACAAGTGTTAACGATTCTTTTCCAATTGTTATAGGGTTTTTATGTATTACATAACTTTCACTTTAATCAATAATAGGTACCCTAGTATAAAACAACATATTTAATAGTTGCAAAAATTAATTAAAATAGCTGTGAATACAACATGCATCCTCGAGAAATATTTTAAGAGTTATTTACAAGAATAAAATACCAATAAGCTTATGTTTGTACGTTACTTGGTAACTATTGTGTATTGCGGACGCCGGCTCCCGCGGTCTCGTCTGGGATTTAAATTTACAACTCCACAATAAATTTTTGCTTTAACTCCCTATGTTTCCAATAGTTTAATGTGATATATTATTTACGCTGTATAGGAAACAAATTGGCAAGGATGGAGATATTAGACGCTTGGATTTTTTCTGCTTACCTTGAAAGGAACTTGCCATGATGACATAATAAAATGATGATATGTAATGAAAAATAAAATTGTAGACCAACACTTGGACTACGTTAGAATCTGCAAGTTATTTAAGTATATTTTTAATTTGATGAAGAGCGTTTCTATACATTCTCAATTGTGATTGGTATTCTATTCCAAGATCTAGGTTGTTACTCTAAGACGTAATTTGTGCAGCTGTAAAACAAAAAAAGAAAAATCTAATAACTTTTTTTCGATTCAATGAGGACTTGCATAGCGTCACACCAACAGGGCTTTTTTTTTAAATCTGTCTTTTTTGTTCCATGCCGTATATTATATTCTGAAAGTTGAAAAAAAAATCCCAAATAAAATATGAAGCTATGGTAATAAAAAAAATTCTAGTCGACTTGTTGAAAACAAACACCAAAAAGAGGTATTGAAATGAAAATCATATAACTTTAGCTCTGTGGAATTTTTAGTTTTTCGGCCTTTGTCTGAAAGAAACTGTGCAAAATAATATTCGTTCGGTTATACGTCCAAATATCTACGTAGATACTTACATGCAAATAAAAAAAATAATTTATCCCTTTATCTTCTGACAGGAGACCTACGTCTAACAATGGATAGATAACAAGAGTTGGTTATATTGGTTATGATATTAATGATAATAAGCCACATTAATTAAAAGACATATTTTAATACATTTAAAATTAGAATTCTAATTGATAATGCCTTGCAATAGTCTTCTAATTATTAATTAAAAATAGAATAGATATAAATGAATCATTTGAACCAATATATTTTCCGTTTCAGATCTAATTAAAAAACATCATCGTATTAACAAGTAAATTAAAAAAAATCCTTATTAAAACTATCTCCAAACGGCAGGCAGATGTTGTTAAAATTCGTACTGTTTCAAAGTTTCTCAATTTTTAATGAGCTCATGTTTGTTCAATCCGAGCAGTTTTCTACAGAGGCTCCTTCAAGATCAGCGGGTAGATAGGCTTAATACAGCACAGTGCAATATGTAGTTGTCTTAATCAGGACTTTCAAAATTTAATTTTAAAATATCTATTTTCTAAAATATGTTATTGAAAAAAATATTTTTCCAGTTCAATAACAATAAATAGGTTAGTAACTCTCAGTGAACTTTGTGCTTGGAACGAATTTAACACTGTATCATAAAATATTAAAATAGATCGAGTCGTAATTGTAAAAAGAACGGCATGTGAAAATATAGTATTTGACATTCCTAATTCCATTTTTAAAGTTGTAAAAGCTGTAATAGAATTACCTACAACAGTTTTCTTTAAATTGGTTCTTTACATAAATGTATATGTATGGTCTACATTTCTCTGCCTACTTATTCGGATATTATAGGCGTGATGTTACGTTTACGTTCCAAAAAATTTCATGTAAATATTGGTTTATTGTAATTACTAAACCTATGTATGTCATGAGATTTTTCAAATATATTATGCCTACATAACTCCTTACAGCCATCTCATTTGTACCACAGAGCTACAGACGCAGACGTGGGCTCCAACTCGGCGATCCGGTACGCCATTATTGGCGGGAATACGCAGATGCAATTCTCCATAGACAGCCTCAGCGGAGACGTGTCGCTGGTGAAGTCGCTAGACTACGAACAAGTTCGGAGTTACCGACTCGTTATAAGGGCCCAAGGTTTGTGACTACGTTTGATTTCGAGATTGACAAAAAATGTTTAATTTATTTCATCAAAAGTTTGTCAAACCCAAATCATTACTAATTATAGCCTTGCAAGTTGCAACACATAAGTAACAATACTGAAAGTGATATATAAAAAACATATCGTAATGAGATAATATATGAAATGATTAAGTTTTTCGTCTGGTTTTCTCGGTTGAATCGCCTTTTGTCCCGACAGTCCACTAAGACTAGCAAGTATAAATTCGTAGAATATTTTATTAGGTCTGTTAGTTTGAAGGCCATGTAAAATTTTCAATTTCCACAATAATTCTGCCCAATATCACGGTTTGTATATAGTGCATTTTTATTTCAAGATGGGGGCAGTCCTTCCCGCTCAAATACAACTCAGCTGCTGGTGAACGTGAAGGACGTAAACGACAATGCGCCTCGGTTCTACACATCATTGTTTCAAGAGAGTGTGAGCGAGAGCGTGCCTGTAGGATACAGTATCGTTAGAGTAAGTATTATGGTAATACATTGAAATATTAGACGAATACCATCTCAAGAATTTTGAACTTGCTACATCAACAAATTTTAACTTATTTTGTTAGTATAACATTGAGAAATTATAAGAAAATTATTTGCAAATCAAATGAGCCGTGAACACGAGATAAAAAAGTATAAAATATTTTTATACAAAGAAGTTAATGTAAATTTGAGACTAATAACTTGTCTTAGTTACAGTCGCAGTCGCAGCTTATTCTGCAATTGTACACACAGCGCCATCTAGTATCAAAAACCAAATACTAACTTTTGTAACCGCAATTTGCTCCTTCGTTTCCAAGAAAGGTTCAGTAAGTGTATAAATTAACGATGATTTAAATTTAACCCCAAGGTGCAAGCCTATGACGCAGATGAAGGTGTGAACGCGGAACTAACGTACAGTCTATCAGACAAGGACTACGGTGGGAACAACGACTTGCCCATTGCGATTGACCCGCGCTCGGGCTGGGTGTACACTTCCACTGCCTTGGATAGAGAAGTCCAATCCAAATATCAATTGCAGGTAGAAAAATCATGTTGTATCACAGTACCTATGTACATCGTTACACATTACATACCTTAACTGAACGTGGATTAAAAGGTTCGCACACTAGACTATTAAGACTTACTACTTACTATTAATATCATTGATTATTTACATGATACACCCTTTAAAAGTAGAAAAATGGAAATTACTTACCGTATTTTAAAAGCACTTTAACATAAGGCAAATGCATACATTATTCTACAAACTTCCAATAACTTCTTAGGTGACAGCTACAGACGGTGGGTCACCAGCGAAGTCCGCCAGCGCATCTGTGGTTGTAGTGATTCAGGACGTAAACGACAACGACCCAGTGTTCATGCCGCCGCAGTACGAGGTCGAACTAGCTGAGGACGAACCGCCCGGTACTCCCGTCGTCACCGTCACCGCTACTGATGCTGACGAGGATAACAGGTGAGGACAATTCCTAATAAGATACATTTCTAAAATATTGGTTGTACTGTCACTGCTGAAACTGCTGATAAGTAAGAAAATTTCCTTGGGCAGTTGCATTTCTAATATGTTGTCTATATGGCTGGTTATAATCTAGTATTTTTACATCCCACTTCTAATTAAACATTAAGGTAATAAAATGATACAGTATAAAATGACTTCTTATATTTCAGACTTCACTACGAAATCACCGCAGGCAACACTCGCGGCCGTTTCTCCATCACTTCTCAAAACGGTCGGGGTCTCATTACCGTGGCGCAGCCTCTGGATTTCAAGCAGGAGCGCCGGTACGTGCTCACCGTGACTGCCACGGACTCCGGCGGGCGCTCCGACACCGCCATGGTGCATATTAACATCACGGACGCTAATAACTACGCGCCTGTATTCGAAAATGCACCTTATACCGCCTCGGTAAGTTACATATTTGAATGATAATATTCCGTTATGAAATGTTATAACAGTGATAATAATTAGAGGACTCATAAATACGCCATGAATATCGATAACAGTTCAGATATATTAAAGGTCTATACAATAAGCACCGCGGAATTTCATAACGTACGCCATATTCTATACCATATCGGTATTGTTTCTGAAGAGTTACGTACAATTACCGACTTCCAATTTTGGATCGCAAAATATACGACAACGCTGATTTTTATAACCTAGTGATATGTGACTATGAAATTCATCTATTAAATTGAAACATTCAAAACATGGAATTGAAAAATTTGATAAATTTCTATCGATGTCGTGTTCCTGTCTCAATGATAGATTAGCATCGTACTATATTTCGTTGTGAGGTGTTCGAGGACGCGCCGACGGGCACGACGGTGCTGGTGGTGGCGGCCACGGACAGCGACGTGGGCCTCAACGCGCAGATCACGTACGCGCTGAGCTCCGAGATCTCCAACGAGGCCGTCGCGCGCCACGACCGCGAGTTCCTCATCAACCCGCACACCGGCGCCATCACTACCAACAAGCCTCTCGACAGGGAAACTATGAGTGGTAAAAATACGTTCTATCGTTTGCACTTTTGCTTTTCCTAGTGTACAGTTCATTAAAAATAACTTTCAAACCTGTACCTTCAATGATTTGTAATAAATGATTATCATATTATATGTTTCGTTTTCACAATTTGACATGTATGAAATACATACATATGTATATTTATGTTCTGCATATGTAATTTCTAATTACTCATCATTAGAACAATAATAACAATAGACTAGACTTGAGTTGAATTAATAACATAGGCTTTATTAATTCAACTCAAGTCTAGAACATTCTAGATTATGTTCTATCATTTACTAGATTTCTGTTTTTATTCAGCGTCAAGATTTGACGTGAGTATATCAGCCTCAAGTTCGTTACTTGATTTCCAATAATAGAGATTTTCTTGTTTAGCCGAATTATAGCTAAGTTAATACATCTTCTAGGTTACCTTCTGACGGTAACAGCGCGCGACGGTGGTGTACCGTCCCTATCCGACACAACCGATGTAGAAATATCTGTGGTCGATGTTAACGACAATGAGCCAGTTTTCAAACAACAGTTGTATACAGCCAGCATCATGGAAGACGCTTTAGTTGGTATGTTTACCGTTATTCTTACATATTGAATAGTGAATTTAAAAAAATGGGTTAAAACCTGTACAGGGGATACATTTTACAAGAAAGATATATAATATAAATAAATACATAATTATTCAAGAGATAGTTGATTTTTTAATATGGTTATGATTTAGAGTGATTCTGAATGGAATAAGTTTAAAAACCGATGCCGTAAGGTTCTTATATAAATAATAACTAACTTAGGTCTTTGCGAAGGAACTAGCGATTAGTGCTTGGTCCCGCTTTTAAAATATCTCCATACAATTTTTATTTCCAATTCCAATCAGTATATTCGTTATTTATTTTCTCCACTGATCAGATTCGTTCATATATCTGAAAGAATATTTCATAACATTCTGAAAACTAATACCAAAATACGACTCCTTCTAGGCACCTCGGTGACGCAAGTGAGCGCAACGGACGCGGACGTGGGTCTGAACGGGCGCGTGCACTACGAGCTGGAGCCCAAGGACAGGGAGGAGGGCTCCTTCGTGGTAGACCCTGCCTCAGGAGTGATCAGGACCAACAAGGCCCTAGACAGGGAGTCCGTCGCGATATACGATTTGAAGGCGCTCGCCATCGACGGTGGTACCCCGCCGCAGAGTTCTACTGTGAGTTATATTGTTAATAATAAAATATCCTTTAAAAAGTTGGATGTTAAGGACTAAACTACCGTAGACGAGTACATCCATAAACATCACTAAGATAGCGCTTATAATTGTTAGATTACTCTGTACCATATTTGCGGGAATGTTTGATCGAAATCAGACAAGAGATGCGTTTGTTAGATATTCTGATGGATTCCCTTATAAATTTAGTAGTATGTACATATATAATATTTACAATTTATCAAGGCATTAATATTACGTTTAATCTGACGGAATTTTCTGACCAACAAGTAAATAGTGTATATAAACAAACTATGGCATTTATCGAAAAGTAGGCATACTAATATATACGAGTATATTCCGTAGATTGGGGACATCTAAAATTATTGAAACCAAAAATTAAATATCATTAATTTATTGCTTAAACTACTTCGGTTCTGATTACCTTAGTAAATAGGATATACTTCGCCGAAAGAATAGAGCCGACGGAGAAAAACTCTCGGTATTCTTTTAAAGTAGTTTCTAGCACAATAATAAAAATTATTATCTATTATAGTTACAATTTAAGTAAGAAAACATAAGCAATAAAACAGCAAGAGATACTTAGCTTGTAGCTTTGCAGTTCCACGTGGTCTTTATTGTTTAATGCGCTCAGAGCTCCGCTCTGCTCGATCAATGACCAAAAAATATATCATAGGCTTTTTTTTCTAAATGTCCTATGCTGTTGACCCTAATAGCCTCTACAGTTTTACCTGGTTTTAGCGGCGTGCCCAAGTGGCTCCGCCTGATTTAAGGAGAGTGGCGAGGGGTAGGAGTGAGGCCCAGCGAGAGAGGGACTAGGGGCTGTGCGACCAATTCGTGGGCGTCTCCTGTGAGACGCCCAAGGACATAATAAAATCATATCATACTCATATCATAATGAAATCTTTGGGTACTACGCTTTTTATACCGAGGAGTAAACAACTCGAATCTACTACGTCAACAATGGTAATCACGTAAAAAAAAAAGTGCCATCACGCCTGTTTTCCCCGAAGAAGTAGGCAGAGAAGTGTAGAGCACTCCCACGTTTCACCAGTTACGTTTACGTACCACTATGGAATAGGTGGTGAGCCTATTGCCATGCACCGGGCGCAAATGGAATAGCAAGTGATATTACACTTTACACATTACTAAACACACACACATTACACATTACTAAACGCACATTTTTAAGAGGTAATCACGTGGTTTGCAAATTGACAGTATTAAGTCAATTAATAGTTATTTATGAGTACAATGTAAAATATGAGTAATATGTAAAATTAACCTAGTATAATATTATTATTTAAAATATTTTTAAAAATATTGTACAAATTGCTCAGAACAGGAAGTTATGATAAAATATTATTTTTAACTGGATAATCTCCTTTTTTATTATTGTTAACGTATATTTATGATGCCGTCTGTAATATTCCTTGCGCTGTCCAAATAATTTGTGTCCATATAATCTAAATGATTATTTGTAACTTAGAATTATAAATATTATTATTCAATAGCTCTTTAAATTAATTAAGTTGTTACTTACAGGTAATCGTTCACATCAAAGTTGAAGATATCAACGATTCGCCGCCTGTCTTTGAAAGCGATTGCCTTATTTTCTACATCCCGGAGAACAGCCCCATTGGTACCACTGTTGGGGAAATATGTGCCCACGATCCAGACGAAGGTCCCAACTCTGTAGTACATTATTCTATAAAAGGTATTACTTCTGACTTTTCTATTTTTCGAACATTCTACATTTTAATATATAGATGCTTTTCTTGATTGTTGCGTTCTTAAGTATTTGCAAATACTAAAAGTATATATTTTTTGTCAAAATTCGATTCTGTAAATCTCGATCAAAGGATCCCAATCGTTTTAAAGTAACTCCAAGCAACTCCAAAGAAGTCATTAATGTTATCAATAGCATTTTCCACGACTCTTCTAGGCGGTGAGGATTCGAATAGTTTTTCATTGGAAACACGACAAGGGTCAGATAAGGCGGAACTAGTGACAATGGTGGACTTGGATTACGAGAGCCCCAGGAAGAAGTATGAACTAGTTATCCGAGCTGCCAGTCCACCGCTGTGGAACGATGTGAGAGTGGAGATATTGGTGACAGATGTCAACGACAACGCGCCCGTGATGAAGGATTTCCAAATCATTTTCAATAATTATAAGGACTGTTTTCCTGTGGGGCCGTTCGGTAGAGTGCCGGCGTATGATGCTGACGTTACAGACAAAGTAAGTCAATATCTCATAAAAATGTATTTAACGGTCTTATAATTTTAACAAGATATGTGTTTATACACGCAGGACGGTTGGACACATATATGCCTATATTATCATCTTCATTATCACTCTAGTTCCGTCCCCTGCTGGACATAAGTCTCTCCAATAGCACGCCACTGAGCTCGATCTTCAGCTCTTCGCACCCAACCGCTGCCAGCCACATTGCGTATATCGTCACTGCACCCAGCTGGAGGGCGTCCTGCGCTACGTTTTCCACGCCGTGGTATTATATTTTATCAATATATAATTATACTAATCACCGTGCTTTTCCTTACAGCTTCAATATCGTATCCTTTCGGGCAACAACGCAAATTTAGTGCTTCTAAACGAAACTTCGGGTACTATGACATTGTCACCTCAGCTCAACACCAATGTACCAAAACTGGCCACCATGGAAGTTTCCGTGACTGGTAAGTGTGAAAGATTTGCTGATATAATAAATATTGTATTACATAGTTTTGCTTAAAAATGTAGCAACTTTGGCATGCAAAGGTCACATTAAACACAAAGCAATAAAAATAAAACTTTTACGTCGAAAGAGTCAAACTTTAAAGTTATATTTTTGCTGTTATATTGTCACTTAACACGATATCAAAAAATATTTCACTTAATGTTCATATACCTATTATTTCACTTTTCATACCTTGTATTTATAACCTCATGAAATATTTCCTCAATAACAATTTATTTGCCACGTGTGGCTAAAAAACTTTGCATATAACAGATGGTGTGAACGAGGTAAAAGCAGTTATGCAGATGCTGGTTCGTCTCATAACGGAAGAGATGCTGTTCAACTCCATCACGGTCAGATTGAACGATATGACCGCGGAGCAGTTTCTCTCGCCGCTGCTGGGATTCTTCATTGATGGTCTAGCTGCTATCATACCTTGCCCTAAGGAGAACATTTATATATTTAGTATACAGGTAGGCCTCTTGAACCATAGTAATTAGATATGAAATTATTAAATAAAATGAGATCGAGGTAAGTGACATGATTCGATCGCCATTCCCAGAAGGGTTTTGTTGTACACTTCTTGGAGTAAACAGCATGTATAGTGTTTATTATTATAATTAGACTATTTTCAGAAAAAAGATTGTGCACGTATATGGCAATAAGACGATCGAAGAGTAATTATTATATTAAAATTAATGTAGAAAATTACTTGTACGTTTACCGTATAGCGAAAGGCATATTGACAGTAATTGCGTTAAAAACATCGGATAAACTAACATTGTTATTGGAAAACTGAGTTGTACATCTATTCCCAGGACGACACCGATGTATCTGGCAACATTCTAAACGTATCGTTCTCCGCGCGGCGGCCAGAAGCTGAAGTTGGCATCGGAGGAGATACATCTCAGTACTATTCGCCGACGCACTTGAGGGAGAGGGTGTACCTCCATAGAGCCACGTTGGCGAGGCTGGCTACTGTACAAGTAATTTTTAAACTTATTATAATAATTATACTCTTGTTAAATTCTATAATAACAGTAATGTCATAAAAAATGGGATATTTGTTTATTTAATTATTATTTCAGTATAGTTGTGATAAAAAAATTCTCAAAAACTATTTTCCGATATAAAATGTTATTGGTATATCATAGAAATAATTCTATTGTACATACATTCGTACCTCGTGGAATGTTCTAGTACTTATAGGTAACTGTACAGTGGAACAAAATAGTGAACACAAATCATGTTTTTATGCTGAAAGTTAATTTTGATGTACTTAGTGGAGACCGTAGATAACTTCGACGCAGTATTATGGTCCGAATCGATCGAATAATTTCTTGAAATTGAACTATGAACTTTTTTAAGGTGTTACCGTTCGACGACAACGTGTGCGTACACGAGCCGTGCCTGAACTACGAGGAGTGCCTCACGGTGCTGAAGTTCGGCAATGCATCCGGCTTCGTCAGCAGCGATACCGTGCTCTTCCGGCCCATCTACCCCGTCACCACCTTCACCTGCCAATGTCCACACGGTTTCACGGGTATTTACACAATATTATATTGGTTCATATACATTGTAGGTATCACTATCTTCGTACCAAGGCAGATTGTTTAATTTAAAAGTTTATACTAATAAATATTTTGATCGGAATCATTTAAGCATTGCAATAACATTACGGTGTCAAAATCGACAGAAATAGTTTGATAAAAGAAATCATAAATATAGGATTTAGTTAAAAGTAATATTTGTAATGTCTATTATATTTATTGTCTGCGTTATTATAAATATTTTACTCTTCTAGCATACTCCTACATTATTAAAGTACATATACT
>DWJK01005782.1:0-10928 GCA_018248815.1 Croniades pieria auraria
AATTCCGGTACAATAATAATCAAATGAGTGTCTTTTAATTTTAATCTCAAGATTCTTGTAATCGACGACATATATATCTACATATGTTTACCGGGATATTGTTGTGCCGCAAAACATTAAATTGGTTTTTTGCAATTATTTTATCGGTGTGCACTAAAATCTACAAAATGTATAAAGTAAAGCATCGATAATAGAATGTATTTCGAAGTTTTTTCTACATTTCTAGATGAAATTGGTAAAAATACCGACTTGAATGTCTCCTAATCCAGACAGTTAGTTATATAGAAAATTAACAGTTCTCAGTGACGTGATTACGGTGATAAATAATAAAAAATGAAGTCATTGTAAGCTTTTCTTTATTTAAGGTTCACTTACGTTTACGTCCCATGGAATAGGTGGTGAGCCTATTGCCATACACCGGGCACAGATCTAGACTACCGAGTCGCAACTAGAAATTCTAAATTAGAAAAATCCAATAGTACCCGACCCGGGATTTGAAACCAGAACCTCCCGAACGGCAGTCGCGCTTGCAACCTCGACCAATGAGGCAGTCACGTTTTGTTAAATCATTTATATTTAAAATAGCGTTATTATATCCTTAAATTTAAGGTACAAAATAAACTGATATCAACTAACCATCTACGTCAGGTTTGCACTAAGCTACAAACAAGACATGCATCTGACGCCTGACACCAGGTCCATTTATGAACACTTCGTGCCATTGTCATTATTACATTCACTGTGGCGCCAGACTCATCAGTGTTCTCTACCAATAAAATACACGTTCCGTTCTCTGTATGTCCTTTCTTGATTATATGTGAGCTTTGGAATCTGGAATACGTAAGGAATGTCTAGTGTCATATTATGTTTAAATGTTTTCACAGACGGAGCTATAACATACTTAATATTAAAGCAAACTGTCACAGACGGTAGCTATGCTATAATATACATAAATTTCTGCGGAAAGTCTTGCTACACTGAAATATATCTAGCTATATCTGTTCACATATTTTCAAGAGGTAAGAAAGAGATAATATATACGGGTGTATACCCACGTGTGCGGTCCCTCGAGCGTTACTATAGAAAATACGGGCATATAATATACTTTGCTATAATATACATGTAATATGGCGTCTGCGTTAAAGTTCGTATTGTGTACGGAATATAATGACTTTACTGAACTTAGACGAACAGCGCGCAAATAGACAAAACTAAAGATTTACATTTTCTAATTAAGTTCGAAATAGTCCAATTCGTTTTATTACACTAGTTTCGTGGTGTACGCTCCTGTTCGTTTAATTAGTGTTTAATTTTATGGAGGCATTATCTGAATGTATTTAGTACAATATTCGGTGCATAACTTGGATAAAAAAAAAACATGAAACCACGTATTTGCTAAGCAAGGTACGCAGAGGAGTGTAGTACTCCCAGTCTGGACTAGTTGTGCCATATAATATGTATATTGATTTAGCTCATAAAATAATAAAAAAACGGTTATAAATCACAAGCACTGTTTTTTGAATATTTGGCATCCGCGAAGATGAGTTTTTTATGACTTATGACATAAGGAACTTCTTTGCTTCAATAGAGTACTTAGGAACATTGTGTAAGAAATTTGGAAATACATATGTAAAATGACTGTTCAACAAATGATTTAAAGTAAGATTTAAGAAACGTTGGCATTTTATTATTAAATCAATATTATTATAAAAGTCTTTATGGCTAGCCCGAACAAGGCCATAAAAGACGGACTGAATATTTAATGGCAGTTTCATTAAATATAATTGTGTTTAATGTAAGTGAATACATATGTACATTATTTGTCAAAAAATAACCCATAAATTTTATTTATATTTCGTTATGACTAAATTAAACAATTAATAATTAATTTAAATTTAATTACCATTATAACTACACCAAATTGGCTTAAATGGCATTAATTAAATTGCCAATAACTTTCGTATTTCATATTATTTAATGTTGATATATCAAGCTTACAGTCAATAAATATACAAAAATGTAAAAGAATTACTGATAGACAACACTCTGTTAAAATATTAGGAGGACTGTACATTTTCCGTGATACGACAATAATTCAGTATAAAACGTACGAAATACAAAATTACATTATAATTCAGTCGTCAATAGCCTTTATTGTTATTGCGCACAATATTTTGTACAGTCCACTTTATTTCCAGTTGACGTTGATACCCGTCACACGTAAACGAAATAGGCATTGGAATATTCGTTTCAAAACATCTCTAGAATCACAATCGTGAGACATTTTGTATCGGATATTGGAATTTGAAAACGGTCGACGTTATCATACTGTTACAGAAACGACGTTGATTTGTTGCGACTTGGAAACTCGTATTGTCTTTCATAAAGCGCCTTCGCTTGTAAGATATCTTTTGAGTAGTCACGGACATTTACATTTTTCTTTATCTTTTTCTTTTCAAGAACGTGTACTAACTTTGTAATAGTGAACTGCGTGCGTCCGTCTTTTCCGATTCATATAACCTGGAATTGTTCAAGAGAAGAGTGAATAGGCACTTTCTAGGTGAGCGTGCTACATTCTAGGCTGCATCTGGCTTTCTATCAGGTGAGATTGCAGTCAAATGCGAGCCTATTTCTACATAAAAAAGGAATGGCCAGTGCGCTAAGGTTTTGTATGTGATGATTGCGAGTTCCGAAGAACCTCTTTTCTCGGGCTGTCTCTGGGGTATAGCTGCTACTTGGTTATGTAAGCCTCGACCTTAGCTGGTAATGACTGTAATGGTAATCGTTATCCGACATTCGAGCAGCCCTCTTCCTCTTTGGCGGAGGAACACAGCCTAACGAGCTCCCTCGGGGATACAAGGAAGTAGCGTACTTGTAATGAGTGGGAAGACATTTTTTATTATGCAGTTCGTTTGCTTTTAAAAGGTCATGAATATTTTGAATCTCCGACATAAATTCCTATTTGAGTATTGTTAAATTATTGCCCTTTTATCATCAATTCTTTTGATTCTATTATTGGAAACGGAACTTCTAAAAGACGAAGATAAGCCCAAATCCGCCACGCTTACCAAATGCGGGTAGGCAGATTTCACACGCCTAAGAGCATTAAAAGCAAGAATTAAAGAGCTCGTCAAAACTAAATTATAAAGCCTGGTATTTTAGCATATGTGCTAGATGTGTAAGTACGTAGTTCAGATCTCAATACAAGCTTATATTTACAATCAGAAAGGCGTTTCTGTACGAAGATATACAGGGCTCATTGTGGCTGATGGTAATAAGGTACTTAAAATTTACTCCCGAGTCGTGAGGACCTGCTAAAGATGACGTGTCCATTTGCATTTTCAGTGTTTATATTCTAAAGAATGTCCTTTTGTGAAGGATATAATACATCTAGGGTTAATAAACACTATCGTGACAATCTCAAGCAATTAATTTGATTGATTCTGAAATTAAGCAGACGTGTTTTGTGTTGCTGTATGCAAAAAGTGTACAATCAAGGTAATATATATCAAACCTGGCATCTGATTATTAAAATCTGATATTAATCTTATTAAATATAGTAAATAATTAATAATAGTAATAATAAAGAAGTTGATGGAATTTAAACTATAATAATTAATCATTTTTATATACAAATAAAAATATCGTATAAAATTTTCGCTGCAACTTATTTTTTAAATATTGGGCAACGTTATATACGTATTGACCCTAACAGATATAGTGAGGATTCACACCTGAAGCAGTTGAACGATGGAGTCGTGAATCACCCTTTAGAAATATGAAAATAAATCAAAGACAGAACATGATGGACTTGCTTGCTAATTGGCAGGCTTTGTGCCATAAAGGTGTCTGAAGATGAAAGCGTTTGCTTCAATTGTAAGGACATCGTTATTGCAAGGCTACTTAAATTAGTAACATTGAACGGTTTCTTAGTACAGATGCATGTATTTTTTAGTTACGGTGTCGCTGACGATAAGATTTTGCAAGATTGCTCATGCATTTATCTAAAGAGGAAACATCACTTCATATGATTTTTCGAGAAAGTTCTTCCTAATGTTTTTAAGATGTATGCAACCTGCTAAAACAAATCTGAACAAGGTGACAGGCTATGCACTTGTGCACCGTTTCGTTCTGAGAAGACAAAAACATGCAATTTTATGTCCATTAATTGATTTATAATGATGATGATAATTTCAAGCACGGTATTTGTTTCAAGCCTTTTCCGTTCCCCTGCTGGACATAGGCCTTACCTATCTCATCCGACCACTCCCAGCCGCCTTCTTAAGATCATCGGTCCAACGGGCCGGGGGACGACCCACAGCACGCCTGCCAGTCCGCGGTGTCTATTCCGTGGTGTTTGATATAGTTAAGTGACATTTTATCACCAGAGATAGACTGGAAACATAAATCTACAAACCGCTTCCAATCTTTCTCAGTTTGAACGGAAACTGCGTGTCAAATATCTATGGTTAGGTTACCACTACACCTCAAGCGCCTTCCACATGCGTACATATATTATCTACTTAAGATATTTTATTCACTGTTAAATAATAGTGTTTTAATATCTATACTCTCGCATTTGACTATAATCTGACTTGACGGTAAGCGAGACGTATGTTTAAAAATATCAATATATGTAAACATATTGATCTGTGCATCTGTTAATTTATTATGATTACGCTGTACAGCACCAGCCACTAAGTTGTACTAATCGTATTTGATTTGTAACGGTGGAAATAATTGCCAAGATAACATATCACCTCAGCCGTGAAAGGCTTAATGGGTTTGTAAAGTGTTGAATGGGATGTCATCCATCTTGTTTATAGTGCATTAATATGGTTTGCATTTCCAGCCGCTAGTGTAATGGGACACATATTTTACGGAAGCACATTTGATGTCTGCTTTCCCCATTAGTTGGCGTTAGTGTACGCTTTGTGATGTTAGGAAAAAAATAATTAACCATTGATTAAAAATGCACCGGCTTATCTCACGTACGTTTTTCGGGATAGCCCGACTAGTTTCGGACCTGTACGAGGTCCTTCCTCAAGAGCTTCCGCCGCTTGCAGCGAGATCGCGACGGAGTTAGGCCGGTACATTTTTAATCATGTGTATTCACAAAAAATTTAATAACAAAATAATTAACATTGCTTTGGAAGCGGTCATAAAATATATTGAATGTGACATAATCATTAAAAGTGACAAGTGGGATCATCAAGCCAGCAGCCTTTCGCAGATTATTATCCGTAAAAGCCTGCAGTCAGGAGTTGGAAGCGGCAAGCTGAGGAGAGTGCGCGATGGCTTTCGTTTTGAATGACTCATGTCGGAGCACGGAGAGGCACAGGCTGACGATAATGATTGTTAGGGAAAAATATTGTGCGATTTTGTTGCGATGTTTTTCATTTGTTATTTACGTTACAACAGTTGTAATTCGCGTAATTCAATATAAATGGTATCTATTATTATAAGAAATACCAAAATATTAAATTTATTCATATCTGTAACCTGTCATCAGAAACCTTCAAATATCAAATTGCTGTAAGTCATCTCCATTTAAAAAAATAACTACATTTAAAATTACAGTTTTCGTGACTGAATATACCAGGGAAATCGCATATTATTCCTAAATAAAAATTTGTCTATGTCACTTTTTCACTCAAACCATCTGTATAATAAAATTCATGCAATTTAAGGCTGATCGTATTAATAATAATAATAATTTTAGCCAGTAATTATCTTAAACATTTCCAGTGTACAAATCCTGAAAGTATACAGATCAGTTGTATCGAAGAGAATAGAGACGCTATCCGTTATCAGAGCTTTTCAGGAGAGGAAAAGCTTTCGAAAATCGCGTTGCTCAGTAATCTGTACCGATATTAATCCGACCATTCACAGACCTTGTGTTACTGGGGACGACTTTTGTTCCGCTTTGGGCGATAGCGTTTTCGCTTTTTCATCTTTGGTTCCGTGTTCTTTACGAATATTTGATATTTATATTTTTGTAGAGTTGATTAGGTTGGTTCATGTTTTGACTGAAAAAAAATGTTTTAACAATTTGTATATACTTCAATACGACATAGTTTTTAAAATCCGTTTTTAATTTTTATTTCACTAAAGACTTATTAACTTTCGTGGAAACACACGCACGCACGCACGCACGTACGTTCGCACGCACGCACGCATGCACGTACGCACGCACGCACACATGCACGCACGCACGCATGCACGCACGCACACACACACACACACACACACACATATATATTATATATATGTATATGTATGTATGCATGTGTGTGTATATATAATTAAATTATGTATCGGTGTGACTTACGCACATCTTATCATCGTGAGTTTCCGTCGATCGCAGCGAGGTGGCGGCAGAAACGTCGAATCATATTTTAGTCAGTTACATTGTTTCTTTTGCTTAGAAGAAGCTGTGGCAACCTAGTAGTTTTAAATTCAGCCTCTTACTTTGAGGGTCTTTTCTTCAAATAGTGCCGCGCACCTCTTTACAAAAAAGTAATTTCTATATTAAATAACATTTACTGTAATAGAGAAGGAAAATTTTGTGAGGAAACATGTTCTCTAAGGCGAGTGAAGGTTGCCAATCCGCACTTGGCCAGCGTGGCTAACTATGGCCTTCACCCTTACATTCTAAGACGAAACCCGTATTCAGCAGCAAAAAGATAAAATAGATAAACGAAACGGTTAGGATTAATAAGTTATTGATACATATTTATATTATCGTTTTTAGC
Source organism: Croniades pieria auraria (assembly GCA_018248815.1). NCBI lineage: Eukaryota > Metazoa > Arthropoda > Insecta > Lepidoptera > Hesperiidae > Croniades > Croniades pieria. The sequence continues at coordinate 6,756 of DWJK01005782.1, forward strand.
AAACCGCGAAGTTTCCATTTGTATTTATTGTAACATACTCCAAACGCGTAAATAGTCCATTTGCTTAATAGTCCTCATTGAGATAAAACAGCTACTGTAACATTATGAGTGGTGGGCAAATGTACTCATGGTATATGTGTTACAACTCATTTGGAACATGTTATTAGCGTGTCAAAGACCTTAAATATTTCGCAAGTGTATACAGCTGGCACCGATATGTCTGCGTTGTTAATTCTGTTTAAAATTACGTTATATTCTAACGCTATATCTCACGTCATATCACCAGTTGCCCGTCATACATTATACCGCGATTTACGATTATGTTACGCAAAAGTTGTCACAAGTTGATAGTTTCATGTTGATAGATGGCATTGCAAACGTTTTCATCAAAATTACTCATAATATTTATTATTGATAGATAGTTGTTAGTGTTGCCAGTATATTGGAATCATAATTTTGTGTGCTTACTCGTCCCTTTTATCTTTTAAAGTAAGACACCGCTATTAAGGTTGACTGAATTAAATATTTTTTTTTTTTTTTAATCGACCCATTTGTCATTCCACTGTTGGAATGTGGGTCTCCTCTCATATTGAGAGGGTTAAGGCCGAATTAAATATAGTTATTGGCAATGAGATCGTCCATAATTATGAATTTTTTTCTTATTTTCGTCTCATTATTTATTTTTATATATATCATATTGTGTGCAAAAAAATTATTTTTAATGTGTTGTTCTGCATGAGAAAAAGTTAAATAATATATTACATTTTAAAATTAAAATAGTTCACGGGTGTAATGAGCGTTAGTTTTTTAATTAGTACCCATTACAATCACATTGTGTATGGAAATAAAAGAAAACAAATTTCGTTCATAAACTGAAATGTCAAATATAATTATCTCTACATACAAAATATATTGTTAGTGTGTTTCTTTTAAAATGCATTGACATACGAAGTGTTCCATCTTAGTTGTAGATAGATAGATAGATGATGTAGTTGTAGATTTTATTATATCATCACGCCATATTCCCTACAGAGTAGTTAAATACGACCAAATGCCAAACATCATCTCTATTCTCTATCCTCGCAGACCTGACTTGCTTCGTAGGTCGCTTTTGTTTCTGTTATATTTATTAATTATGCGTTTATTTCAGACGATATACTAAAAGGCAGTAGATGTATACACTTCTTTTGGTGACCAAAGAACTCAATACGAGATCGGAAATGACGTCCACACCGTGTGCAAGTGTGTATCCTCGCTCGAATTGGTGTTAATATCCTTACGTGACAGCTTCTGTTAAATACGATGTAAATATACTCATCCTGCTGCGTACATATCATAAAAATACCGACCATTTTATTAACATGAAGCAATTAAGACGAACGATTCAGAGAGGAAATGTAACCAAATATAAACGGGTATTGCATTTATCTATAGCAATAAAAATAAGTCATAAATCAGTAAACGCAAAACCCTCAGATATCTTGTCCATTAGCTACCCTCACTAATTTGTAAACTATTTATAGTACGCTTTAATGGGAAGAGAAATCGCTCTCGGAGATATTGTTTAATTTCTATTTGTTTTTATTATTGTACCGAACATTATTCTTGTACATTACGTGCTTCAGATTTAGATAGTGCAATTGAGATGTTATATAGAAGTTCAATTGAGATGTTATATTGGATATAACATCGCAATATAACTGTCTATAACAGATGTGATGTTATATGTATATGATACTAAATATAAATATATATATTTATGATTAAAAATGTAACGGCTTAACTCACGTACGTTTTTCAGGATTGCTCTACTAGTTTCGGACCTGTACGAGGTCCTTTCTCAGGAGCAACCGCCGCTTGCAGCGAGGTTACGACGGAGACCTATATATTTACCTATATTTGTTAAATAACTCGCATGCAATTCCGAAATGCGCTGAAAATTGTATTATAACTTTACCTAAAGCGAGAAAAATATTTACTTTTTTATAACCATAAATAATAGAATATAAACACAGCTGACTATGACAAATGCCTTGGATTAATTTAGCAGTTCTAATTAATTTGCAGGTCAGTTGACGTCAGAACAACACATTCAGTAGACCAAGTGTAATTCTGGGAACAGTTAATAAGAATATTAAGATACCTACTGACTAATTACGGGCGATATTCTGTGATCAATTCACTACAGTGTATTTCTTATGTGTGTTTATTATGTATTTCTCATTTTCTCAGTGTATTTATTATGTATTTCTTCAATAAGACATTGAATTGTTACCTAATACATTTCGGCTTTGAAATTATTCTGTAAGTATTTTTAATATTACACTAAAGCCCGACCTGTCTAGTAGAACTTCCCTATCTCGTACTTCATAAATGTTGATATGAATAAACAACATTTTTGACAGCCTCGTTGGCCGAGTGGTTGGTTGCAAGCGCGACTAATCGAGAGGTCCTGGATTCAAAATCCTGGGTTGGTATTATTGCTTTTTCTAACTTAGATTTTCTAATAGAATGTGTGTACATGTAGAAGTTTCCGGTAGTGACTCGCAGTCTGGAACTGTACCCGGTGTAATAGGCTTACCACCTATTCCATTGTGAGATGTAAACGTAACTGGGGAAAAGTAGGAGTGTATTACACTTCTCTGCCTACGCTTTCGCCAATTACAGGCGTGACGTTACTTTTAAACTTTGGTTTTACCTATTATAATATTTTATTCCAAATTTCAATTTGCAGGAAATTCCGATGCGGAGTCGTCTCCAGGATTGCTCTTTGATGTCTACTTGCGGGTAAATTCACTGGAAATTCTAATAACAAGTTGCAAACTTTGCAGTCAAGCGAGCGATGGATTCAGGGACGCAGAACACAAAAGCTTTATGCAGTTCTGTCCCTTGAATTGGAGACCCGTCTTGCATATAATTTTATTATTATATGCAAGACGGGTCTCCAATTCTCAAAATGTTCCTTAGGTAGTTAACAAAAAACACTAAGTAACAAATATTTATCTCTTTATTGACCTGACGTGGTAGACCACGTCAGGTCTCAATATAGATATTCAACACTCGTTTCATACGCGCACATGTGTTACAGAGACAGAAATGCTGACTGTCCCGTCCCATCCAAGAGTTAAAAAAAACTTTTAAGGAGAGTCTTATTAAATGGGTTTTAGTTGAAGGTCAAATGTACCGTACAGGTGATGGTTACGAAATTAAACTACCAATTGATTCACGACAATAGAAACCCGTCAAAAACACTGTCTGTACATTCTGATCATGAAAAGGGGCTCTTTATAATATTGACACAGAATATATTGACAGCAGCTAAATTGGCAACGTGCGATTGCATAGTGTATCCACGCAAGTGACATCAGGGAAAGGAAAGGTTACTGGAGCAGATAATGTTATATAAACGAACACATATACATATGTATATTCATCTCGAAGTATGCAAAAACGTGACTCTACTATGCCGTAATCCGCTTGGATTTTGTACATTTGCAGTCACGGTTGATTCATACTTCCGCGTCGTAAACATCCAAAAGTACTGGTAACAGATCGGATTAAGTGGGACTAAGTGTTTAAGCATATTATGTATTTTATTTCGTAACGGAGCTCGAATGATAATCGCAAAGGTCCTATTAAATATGTCGGTTTTGGTACCGAATGCCTATAATCATTGGTTTGCGTGTTAATTTGGTTAAGTGGTAGTCAGCGAAAAAATAGCTGTAGAATTGGAAGCAGTGTCTAGTTTAATATTTGTACTCTATACAATATCTTTCATTTAAGTCATTGTAGCAGGTTAGATGTACATTTATATTTCGATGATACGTATTGTGTACCCTAGGTCTAGGGTTCGAATCCCTCACACATCTCTCTGTCGTTAAGATGTTAGGCATGTACTCGTACAAGTTTAATATGGAATATAATTCGCTTCATAATGGTTAATTCAAAATCATTGTAAGGAAAGACTACCTAGCAGAATACTAACTTACATCTCTCTCTATAATATTAATTGCTATAAAAAGAAAAAAAAAGAAAAAAATTCGCTCGTCTAAAAGTTGTGGAAGCCACGAAGGTCACAAAATCTGGTCACAAGAAGCTGTTCAAATCACGACAGAGGTTTACGTTCCGCCAGTAATCTCACGCTCGACATCCCACCGCATAGAAGTGTTTTCT
>DWJK01005783.1:0-10926 GCA_018248815.1 Croniades pieria auraria
ATGGCCTTAACCCTCTCAATATGAGAGGAGACCCATATTCCAACAGTGGAATGATAAATGGGTCGATTATTATTATGACACAATATATATATTGCATAAACCTGTCAGTACATATTCCATCCAAATACAAACAAAATAAATGACATTGAAATATTATATTGTTAAAAAATAAGTAGATATAGTCAATATTTTATTCAAATTATACTTTTCGTATGTAACAATCAAGTTTATATATTATATCAACATATTATAATCATGATGATGGCAGATCAATGGTTTTATTTAATAATTTGATATTACCAGTATACTTCTCATTACTTACAGATTATGGTGCTGCAACCCAAAGAATGTGTTTGCAAAGGTCTCCTAGCGATGACGAAGAAAGATGTGCTTATACCATGTGGAACCATAGGAAAGTTTACATGTGTTTTTGTAATGGAGATCTGTGTAATTCTGCTTACAGAATTTCCTCACCGGCTTCATTAACCCTGGTTATCGTTCTGGTATCAATTTTGAGTGTTTTCTGGCAATAATAATTTAGCAATTCTAAGGTTGTACTTGTTACTACTATTATTGTGATACTTTTGATTTTATATTTTTATCTATTAGATTGGAAATATTTATTTTATTGTGTTAATGTAGATATGTACTGTGCCAAAAGTGGTTTTATATGCAAATATGATAAATTATGTTTTTAATGAAGTCACCTAAAACGAATTTCAAAAAATAATATACAATTTCAATACATTTACAATTAATTGTATAATAATAACAATTCCATGGTTTTGAAATATTTTTTCGTATAGTAAATCTCATTCTGTATTATTGATTTTCTTGGCAAAATCAGAAACATTTATGTACTATACATATTTTACTAGAGTATATACATATATGGTGATAATTGTAATTATAGATTATGTTATAGGAATGTTATATAATGTGATAGGAAATTCCGTCCATGACTATCATATCCATATAAAATATATTGTTAAGGATGATTTTGATGAGATACATACATACATATATATATATATATATTTATTTGAAAATTTTAACAATCATCACAAATGGATCAAATACATGTACCAAGAAGGGTTTTTTTTTAAATATAGTAAAAAGCACCATTTTGGAATTATCCATAAATTTTTACTTAGTCCTAAATGTGATGACATGAATAAATAAATGAAATTCTGTTGTATATTTACTTTCAAAATGCAAAATATATTACAATAATTGATTATATATACAGCATCTAAATATAAGTATACTTAATTTTACACATTGCATACAAATATATTTGTTTATTTTGTACATTTCGTTTTTTTTGTTCTTTAAATTTAGAAAACTATTGACGATTATAAGGCCAAGTATGACGTATACTTCCGAAGCGATGTGGTTTCAATCTGTTGTTAATCCTGAGTTCTTGGTTCTCAAGTAACGATTTGATGTGTGGGATGTCATGGAAAAATAAATGTCCATGTAGGTTTGCCTTTCGCACCGCTGCTATTGCTTCCGAACCTTGGAGCAAGTACGGGTCTAGAAAATTTGATCCTGTAAAAAAAATATAGACGATTTAAAACTTATAATTTCTCGGAGCATAAATACACGAGGTTTGGGAAGACCTGTTTGTGAACCGTAAATACTATATGGACTTTCATAATAAATTACGTGTACGTCCATGGAGGAAATTAAAAACACATGAATATGATGAGCACATTTTAATACCGTAATTTCAAAAGAATTTGCTAATGCTTCACACCATGCAGCATAAAAAGTATATTGATAGTACTAGTCACATTGAACGTTATGATTTTCAAATTAGTACACTATCAAAATGTACGTGGGTATCGATTTAATTAGTGTCTTTGCGGCCTGTTTTATGTGATTAAAATTATTGAGCATTTAATGATAATAACTTACATGTTAATATGAAATGATTAGAATTTATTTCAAACTTTGAAATATATAGGTTTAATAAGTGTTAATGATTTGTCTAATATCGCAGAAGTCTTCTTTATAAAATATAATGTTTAAAGTACTCATAAATCCGCAATTAGCGACTGTATGCGGTCTGCAAAATTAGGAAGCGTTGACAGCTGTCAGCAGTTGGATGGGTTATGGGTTATGACAAATTTCCTTTCCGTCTTTCGGGGATAGCGTTAAGCATTTGGTTCTAGCGGTTATCGTTAGACTTTGTTAAACTTTATCGGTGACTTTAAGAGTTGTTTAAATCATCTGACATACGCTTAATATGGACAGTTTAAATGATATAAGAATAACACTCTTTTGTGCTTAAAATCTCAAATGAAGATTTTAAAATAGCCTGTCATGTTATGAAGACTGATGTAAGTGATTTTATCGGCCAAAGTCCAGAAAATAGTGAATATTAAAATCTGTACGTCTCTTACGATAAAATGAGGACATTAAGCAATGTGATGTTATGTACCCCTTTTCAATAAGTTTGTGTTATTCCTTCATCGTATTAAAACAAATACTACCCTCAGTATTGTCGGAATTCGTTCGTCGCTGAGCCTCAAAGCGCGGCATATTGTTTGGCGGGAGAAAAAGTCCGTTGGGCCACAACGACTCGGGGTCTGGTGAGTCCACCTTATACGGTGACAGAGGCAGGAGCGGGATGTTTATTTCTGTGAATTTAAGAGACTATAAGAGAGTAGCAGGTATTTTTTGTTTTCCTTTTAAGGCATATTTAAGTACCCATGCATTTCGATGATAAAGATTTCGCATACGATGTACAGTTGTGTATAATTAGCTGTTGAAAGAAAATGGTAAGTTGGATGTTCTGAGGGTAAAAACCACAAGCGAGTTATTTTGTAATTACTTGCGTTCTACGTACTAATATACCTTTTGCTGTTCAACTCGTTACTCAAATAAAAATATTGGTTTAAATATATTGTTTTTGAAGTTAAAAGAATTTCGGTTCCAAACATGAATCCAATTTTTAACGATCTCGGAGAATGAATGATTTATTTATCTAAAAACGTACTTTATGGAATGCGTAATCATACAATATTTATTTAAAAATTGCTTGTTTTCTCAGCGCTTGAATTCAGCGCTGCACAGATCCTTTTTTAATCGTCGTCTTTATAGTTATTAATATTTTCTGTTTCCGAAAAGTAGCTAATGAATGGTTCACCATTATTTCAATGAATATTTTCAATTTAAGTAAGCATACCTTAAACGTGAAGTTATTTATAAATCAACTTAAAGTATTAAGTGGAAATAGACAATCGGCTTGAGGCAATAAACAGGGAACTTAAAATGCGTTTGTACACTGTACGTCTTAAATTGCGTGCGATAATATCAAGGGATCAAATACCGAAGTTCATTCAGTTCTAATGTAAACTTAGTTAATAGTGTGTAGTATTAGCCGAACATCAGAAAAGGTTAAATCAAATCGTTTAATTAACTGATCTTTCGTCTACTAACTAAGTAACTTTGGTAACTAACTGGTCTGTCAATGACGCGGTGGTATCTAAATCACACATGGTCTCTATACATCTTTAATTATCTGTATACACAACCATTTGGTAACTTCCAGTAATACATTTCAGATGTCACTACGTAAACAAGTTCTTATCTTTCTCTAACGATTAGGGTTTCAATTAATTAAGTCCAAAAGCCAATTATGTTATATTATATGACCAAGATTCACCAACACGTTTCTATACTTGAATAATATGGAATTATCGTCAGTTACACCTGTTATGCATGAAAATAATTTTTTTAGCGATAAATTTAGTATCGTTAGACTGTAATATTATGCACGATGTTGCAACATTGAAGGTGCTCACCATAATTTTGGTCATAATAAAATTATTTTGCGACAGAAGGAAATGGAAAAATAACCTTTGTGAAACAATCGTTTCGGCGACGCCCAAAAATTGTTTAATGATTTATAGATCGTTGCATATTTTTTTATAACATTCCATGCACTTAAAACTTAACATAAATGAACAAGACGTTCTTAAGTTTTGAAAGTCAACCGTTTTTCCGGAACACTGCTAGCATGCTAAAGAATAACTAAACTTATACCCGTCATGTAGTGATTATACCGCCACGGTAAAACATTAAATGAGCTATCACGTGGTATTTCTTCTTCTTCAAATGGAGTTGCCGGCTTCTCTTTTGCATAGCCACGAACATTGCCCTGGTTCTGAGCAGCTACAGGTCCTGCAACAGAATAGTGCTTACTTGAGATACCTCGAGATATACCTTGAGATACCTGAGTTAAGGTAGAAAAATTCCGTTTTTGCCTTTAACTCCACCTACATTAGGTATTGTATATTGAAGTTATTTACTTAAACAAAAAATTTGGCACACATGCGTACTTATCAAAAATATTTTTGAAAAAGCTTTATTGTAGTGCCTGCAACAACTTTTTTACTACGTATAAATGCAGATACGTACATGCAGGTATATGTGTTTCTAAGTATATGAGTCATCAGGTTATGAATTCGATGAAAACGATTACATTAATTGCTAATTGATAGAATAGGACATCGAGAGGTACCTGGATTTGACATATGCATTAAGATTCGTACAAATAATTAGGTCTCACACGAACCTTAACGTACTGGTGAACTACCAGGTATTGGTAAATGTTTAATTGTTGTTCGATGTTATGTATGTATAGATGCTGTGATGTATTGTTCGATGTTGAATTAATAATAAGATTTACGTCTTGTCTCTCTATAAGGAGTACGCTGTTGCTGGTAGGTGTGTCTAGTGAGCAGTGGCAGCGGGTCGCCGACCCCGTGCGTGAAGCTGCGCGCTGGCGTATTCACACTCACGTGTGATGCAAACTGACTGCGCGCGAGCACCTGGACACTCATTTGGATCACACAAAACAACACGCCGCATACTGTACTGATATGCCCCTCTATTGGTTTCTGAAAGTAAGGAATAGGCATTGTCAATGGACTTAATAATGTATAAATACTTATTAACGTATAATTCAAGTTACGTATTTTAGTGCATAAGTTTAAATATGTATATTAGAAAACAATTGACGACGAAGAAATTGTGATTAAGGGGAAATCATCAGACTACAGTCATAGTTTATTTTTCCCTAAAACGATAAACCTCATAATTCAGTTACGGTTGCATACGACCTTAAATCCCACCGTTGGGCAAATGTCTGTGCCGCAATTGCGCAATGTCTGAAGTTGAATGTAGCGGAGAAGCAGGTAGATAATCATTATGCATTAGGGGATATTTTTGGTCCGTCTTTAATGTTTCCGACAAGGTTTTGCATCTTTCAATGATTCATAATCAGAACCCAGTCTTTAAAGGTACACCGAATTAATCATGTTTTTCTAATTAATGTCCGATAGTTTTGAATTGGTACTATGTAATTAAGTATAAAGTTACTTAAGAATAGACAGGTAGTTATAAAATTATTTGATGACAAAATGTTATCTTTATCTTATTGCCTCCAGGGCAACTTTTTTAATGTTTTTTTTTTAATCGATCCATTTGTCATTCCACTGCTGGAATATGGGTCTCCTCTCATATTGAGAGGGTTAAGGCCGTAGTCCGCCACGCTGGACAAGTGCGGGTTGGCGGGTTTTAATGTTTACCTAGGTACATCTATTTCGAGACTAAAAGAAACATATCATGCAATGAAGTTCAAATGGAGCCCCGAGATCTATTATTAACTTAGGTTGTAATAAAATGTGGATTAATAGGTTTTAATTCTTGTCCTCAGTTGGCCATTCCCACGCAGGACGGTTGCGACACAATGGCGCGGCAACTGGTAACGAGTGCGATGTCTTGTGATGTCTATAATGTTGATGAAAACGTTACTTTTACATTTAGATAGTACCATGTTAGTATACAAAATATAAAGATGAGCATCCAGGGCTGAAGAAAGGATTTAATAAGGCGGGAACTTGACTTTACTTTGATCTTTGAATAATACTTTCCATTAAATCTGTTCGGATCTAATCTTTTTTTTTAACTATTTCGCTGTTATAGTTTAAGTGTAGTTGATATTATAATTTTTCAAGTCCAACATTTTATAGATTTATTATTAGTACTTTTATTTTTCGTACATGTCACAAAGTAATAAATATGTTTAACTAGTTTAAAAAGTTAAAATATTCAATGCTGGCCTAAGCGATTATCATCTATCAACAGTTTTAAGTTCCAAATCTAATATAGCTGTTACCTTCATACCCGTTTATATTACATTTTAATAACCCTACATTATCGCTATAGCGAAAGCCCGCGAAATCTATATATATATATATAAATTACGTGTCACCTTGTTTGTCCGCGATGGACTCCTAAACTACTGAATTGATTTTAATCAAATTTTGCACACTATGTGCAGTTTGATCTGACTTGATAGATAGAACAGTTTATATCACAATTTATAGTCGCAATATTCTTGTATTCCAAATTATTCGTTTATTATCTGACAAAGAGTTCGCTCGGTATCTGTTCGGTCCGTAAGATTCTAACAGATCGCGGTGTAAGGTAATTAGCCGGCTGGATTAAGTGAGTATCCAATAGATGGTGCTATGTTAAAAGTACAAACGTTTCATATAAGCTACAATTTATTTAATGTCAATGGCAAACGTTATCTTCATATATAAAAGTCTCAGGTCACGATTTATTCCAGGCTAATCTCCGAAACTACTGGACCGATTTTAATGAAATTTCGCACATATATGTAACTTTGCCCAACTTAAAATATAGGCTATATTTTATTTAAATTAATGACCGACATTTTTTAATGCAATTTTTCTATATAACAAATCATTATAATATTGATTAATTTTATAAGTTTCCAACAGATGGCGATGTTAGCTAATCTGTGGGTAACACGCCTACTTAATTTAGATAACACAGTAGATGGCGCTGTGTTTCAATTTCTAACCATGATTTATTTTACGCGTGTTTGTTTGTTTACACGTGTTATACTTATATATGTCACAGAGGCGTTTGTTAAACCTGGTAGGTAGCGCTGCTATTCGTATGTCACAGAACCATTTTAATGACATATTTATGTACTTTCGAGTGGGTCCTGCAAGGCTCGATTTCACCAATGGTCCCGGTAGGTAGCGCTGCAGTTGGTGTGTCACCAAATTTAATTTGTTGAACAATTGACAACATTACACAATTTCGAACGCTCCTTTCTATTTTTTTATTTTTTACACAAACGTGGATTCGTAAGAAGTAATTATAAAATCACAAAATTAACAAGTTTAATTCTTAATTTAAATTAATATATTTACTGTAAACTGCTTTTCCGGGCAGGACGACGTCTGCCGGGTTCATTAGTATTCTATATTTACTAGTTGCATGGTTGTCTCTACAAAACTTTGAAGTAATTTTGCAACAGCTATACAATTATTTTCCACTTTCGCACGTTATTTATGCCAACCACTGCATATTCAGTTCTAAAGACGTAAAAAATTTAAAAACTGGTAGATTTACCTCCGAGATAATTTATTAACATAATTATGTACGTATAAAACATAAAAAAAACACGAATTAAAATTGAATCTTGTTACATTTTTAGTTATCATTATTGTCAATGTTTTCATGGATTCTCAATTGGACACGAAACTCTTTTCAGAATGTGAAGGGCAAGGCCATCACGCTGGCCAAGTGCAAGACTGCAGATTCCATCATACACCTCAGAGAACATTATGGAGAACTAAACCGTAAGGTTTCTACACGATGTTTTCCTTCGCCGTTATAGCAAAGCATATAATTATAACCTCAAAACGCATGCATCACATAAAAACGAATAGCAAGATTTAACCAATTTAACATAAAATGTAAATGCAAAATGCACTAATAGTTTTGGAACCTAAATTTTAATATTACGCGAAGTTCCGGGCGAAGACTTGGCTGACTATTACTTTAGTAATATGTGCACGCCTCGAAGTTATAGTAAGGACGCACGTTCGGAAGACAACTTGGCAGTTTTTATCCAGTCTATAGAAAAATTATTCTTGCGTATACTTACCCTTGACCTTACTATAGACATCAGTAAACATAACAAATAGATCTCTTAACGATCGAGATTCAGCTAATGGACCCATATGAGCTGAACATTAAACCAAGGTGAGGCAAAACCATTATCACAATAGCAGTACCATAATATAACGAAGCAGATTTCGGTGCTCACATCAATAAAAATTACGATGTTAAGGCAAAATATAGATTAATTAACCACGAGCAGTTTTTATTACCTGTTCAGATATGATCACGCGTTATTAAATTAATGACTATTGATTACAGTTGATAGCTCATTTTTTGAAGTAGGTACTGTTTTTCTATTTATAAGCAGGCAAGTATTGTCATTTTGAGAGCTATATTATATTACATAGCGTGTAAATATATAAATAAAAGCATTGGGAGGTGTAGTGAGGTTAGAATTATATAATTAAACGCATTGGCATTTGAGTGTTTATTTGATTTCTTAAGACATCAGCTATAGAAATGTAGATAAATAGGTTATAATTATTTTCATAATAAAATCTTGACGCCAGATCACTAGCAGGTAGGCAGAAAGTGCGAAATATCCGTATCTTTACAAAGCCTTAACATATTTTTACATTGATCCCTCTTTTCAAATATAACTAGAATTTAAATTCTTGTCCTTTTGTTCATTTGTCAGTATTAGTAAGTTTTAATATCGAATAACACAACGTTAATTACTTAAGAAATTCCAAATACATTACGATATATAAGAATTTTATTTGATGATTTGTTAACCCCACTTAAGATAACAAAACGATGTGGTGAAGGAAACAGGTATAACATTAGATAAAATAATGTTTATCAAGGGAAATGCCACAGGAATTCCAGTAAAACATTAAAAACTGCAAAATGTTTTCATAAACGGTCAAAATTATATAAGTTGGAGGAAAATCAGAATTGATGTTCTTTGAACCCTCAATGTAAAGACGAAATTTCGGAAAATAACTGTGTTTTATATCGTAGCGTTTATTATCATGCTGTATGCCTATTTTTTTTACAACGAAAAACGAATCATCATTTTTAATTTACCCATAGCAAAAAATATCTATCAGTAAACAGCCGTCATTATAATTTCAATATCTACTCGTATGTACTGAAGCCCTTCAGACCCGCTCAATTATTTCATTGTAATGTAAACGTCCGTCAGCTGTCAGTGCGGCTGTTATAAACTATAACACACAACTTAGAGCCCTAGAACGTGACTTCAGACAACGCGGGCAATAATTACAGATACACTGGTCGTTTTAAGATCGTTTAGTGTTACAAAATTTCACTCTTGATAGCGAGAAGCAATGAGCAGTAAAACACCGTCTATATATTGCGTGGTATAAAATCCCAGGTGATAAGAATTTGTCACGAGTTTGTCTTTGTCATGTCATTCTAACAGCGGTCACGAATTACGGGACACATGAAGGACGCTCGCAACAATAACGTTAAACATTCAACTATAGCTTTCCAGTTTAATCCGCTGCATCAACTGTGGTATATTATTAAATCGTTCTTATAATAAGAGGAAATCCGTGACCTATCGAGGAAATATGAAAGGGTTGGATGGTGATGAAGCTTAAAAATATTTAAAAACATACATACTCGTATGTAGGTACACACCTACATTAAGACAAAATCAAGTGTGGTAAAGACCTGCATATTTTTTACCTTTTAACAAATTGCTCATTGATTCAATATATTACTGGAAGTACTGGAACCTTTGAACATTACAAGGTCACCTAAGTACAACCGTGATCAGCATGTCAAGATTGTCAAGTTCGTATGCGACCAATTTAGCTTACGCAGCACATTTAGTCCTAATGTCGAGTAACACTTGCCTTTACATGCTAGCCCATTAAAATCTGAGTCTATAATTGTGTCTTTCAAAAAATAAGTGGCAAACGTGAGCCCAGAGTTACAAGGTTATTGAGTTTAATCAACCGCTGTATTGGTCCGTCCGGAGAGTTGCAAAATCTTCAAAGTACATGTTGCCTGTGGTACCATCGTAGAACAGTAATAATGTGTTCAACTATTTCATTTTACATCTCCACGTACCTATCCAGTAAATCAGCGACGCCTCGTTAGCGAAGAAATAGTACGAAGCGGTTAATAATTCGTATTACGTGTATTCACTTATTCAGATATTAGTTACATTACGGTCAAGATGCAAGAATGTCATTACTGTAACAGTGTTTCCATGTTTCAAAACTGTGAAATTATATCAAAATCGATCTTGACCCTCTTTATGAAGATGTGACAATTCACGTGTACTGCGTGTGAATATGGCGTACTTCGACAGTATAAACAACTGCGCTAACTAACACTATGACAAATTATAGGAATCTTGAAGGACTAGTATACTTCAGTGAAACTCCCTAATGAAATGTTAGAACCTATACCTTGCCATTCATAGAATGACGATACGAACGATGGCCGTAGTCATAAATGAAACTCATAAAATATAGAGAGACCCAGGACCTACAAGTTGCAAGAGAAGGTGCGTAAATCATGTCAGTAGTGTTATTGAAACGACACGTAGATACAATAAATCCATTTACTTTAGTTATTCTGATATAAAAATATAAGATCCTAGTCCGTTTATAATAATATGCCCTATGCTATGTCCTAAATAATCTACAACAAACAATTCGATTAGAATCAATTAATTAAAATTAAGTACCTAACAAATTTAATACTCAACGCTCGACAGAATTTGACGTGTGCCTAAAATACTGTCATTGAAAAATATTGATAATAAATGCACAGACACACACCAATGCAAAGTAAACATGGGAGAATGTGTTTGGTTCTATTATTAGAAAGTATCCTACTATTTTATTGAATAAACCATTTCAGCAGAGGTTAAGCAGATGTTACAGGTAGTATGTATACGTTTTGGTAATATAACTGTCAAGTTTA
>DWJK01005784.1:0-10926 GCA_018248815.1 Croniades pieria auraria
AATACAGGTTCTTCCAACCCAGTACAGGGGCCCTCGCCACTTGTTTGTTACTACTTTTTGAAATGAAATAAAGTATTCCTTTTTTTTTATACCACACAATTCACATGTACATTTACTAATTTCGTTACCAGGGCGTCGTAATCGCTCCGGCGACAAAGCCCTTTGTTAAGATTTAAAAAAAAAAATTTAATGTATTACAAAAGTATTATATAGTTAAATAGGATTTATTGCCTCGTTAGTCGAGTAGGTACTTGGCAGCGCAACTGCTTGTTAAGAGTCGTGGGTTTGATCCCCGGGTCGAAAGAATGAATAACACATTTGTCTAACTTGAAATTCTTTGTGGTAGCTTGAAGTGGAGATTTGTGCCCGGTGTACGGCAATAAACTCTCCGCTACTCTATTGTAAGATGTATAACGTAAGTGCGAATCGTAGGAGTAAACTACACTCCTCTGCCTACCTCTTCAGGGATTACAGGCGTGATGTTACGTTTTAAACAGGAATTTATTTGGGTCCATCAACGAACAAAATATACGAATTTGAATCTCTGAGAGCCCCGTGGTGCTAGCAGTTCGTGATCGAATTGTAAAGTTGACCAATGTCGGTTCTAGTTGGTTTTGGAACGAGCGGCCGCTTGTGACAGTTGTCGAGCGTTCCCGTAATTCGGTCAGCGCGTTAAGCAAGTCTATTCCAGTTGTCAAAAGTTGATGGCAATTGGTGTCTTTAACGATCGTCTAAAACGCGTTTAAATTATACTACAAAACGAAGTTCTGAAAAGGTAGCTTTAAAAAGTTCACGCAAGCTTCATATAAACTGATGACGACAAAAATTTCCGAAAATCCGTACAATTGAGTTAACGATAGAAAAAGCCAAAACCCCAATGTTATAAATTGCGCTTATTGCCACAAATATATATTAATCCCGTCACACCTGAGTCAGAACCCATTCGGCCAAACCTCCATAACCGTATGATTATTATGTTATCATTTAGATAAATGGGCTCAGTGCGAAAACGGAATTTCATGGGAATGTTTTTTCGTGAAAAATTTTCACTTTTATAACTGAATTAAAAAAGTGAAACTTCACGATTTCCATTTGTATCCGTATAAAATTTCAGTAAAGTTTTTTGGGCAGCGATATTTGTCAATAACCATTGCTATTTATTTCGGTAAAAGGTTGGCTAACAGAGAACGCCTATAGTATCAAATAGGTCTTCTGTATCTCTAACCCTAAGGGTATCTTCGTCATTATCATCATAAGCCATTTTAGGAAATTGAATATACTTTATATTACATAAACTAAAAAGGGGTTTTGGCTCATATTCATCTATATTTACTCTTACATAGGGACGACGACTTTCCTGAAAAGAGGCATGCTTGTTAACCTTCAGGAGTCAAGTAATAGAAAAAATGTCTTAATATATTTGCTGAATGCCAATATGTTTAAAACAGAATACAAAAAGACTTTCGATTAACACTAGAGAGAGAGACATATTCTGTACATCTCTTTCAACGCGATGTTTGCAAGTTTGAAACTAGGATTGGAGTTCCGTAAGTCAATAAGAAGTTGTCAATTTTATTTCATGTCAAATCGCAAGTATGCCTGTACATAAGTAGGTACTAACCAGTCTACAAATGAATAAAACCACTTAAAATTATATTACTTCAATAAACGTCTTCAAAAAGCAGCGATAACTCAGTGGTTAAAAATTCAGCCTCTCATACCGGGGGAGCTGGGTTCGAATCCTTGGTGCGCACCTCTCTACAAAAAGTGCGTTTAAATTTAACTATCACTTGCTAACGGTAAAGGAAAACATCGTGAGAAAACCCGCACACCTTAGAATTTATAAAAAAAAAAAATTTAAAGTGTGTGAAGTCCGCCCACCCGAACTTGGCCAGCGTGGCGAACTACGGCCTTAACCCTCTCAATATGAGAGGAGACCCATATTCCAACAATGGAATGACAAATGGGTCGATTACGTGTTTTGTGTTTATGTAAACGTCTTCAACACTAGAACTAAAGAGTAGGATTCGTATTTTAGAGAAATATTCACTATTTAAAGACAGCTTTTATTTCTTTTAATAAAATCCAAATAGTTGTTGTTTTTAGAGTACTCTAAATGTGCCTCTAAGGATAGTTTAACACTGTCATTAATAACATAGAACAAGGCCATTCCTTGAGTTAAAATTCACCTATCATCCTTAATACCCTTAACTTTAATAGTACAAGACATTTCTTTATATTGTCGTTCCAATATCCAAAGCCCTCCATATCCTGACGTGGCCGCATATTACACACGGTCTTGGAAGTAAAGGAGCGCTGTACGCGGTCAACTCATGGATGGGTGACCGCTAATTAAAAATTTACACAATTATTTCAGTGCTACGCAGAGTACGTTAACTGGTTGATCTCGGTTATTAGGTAGCAAACATTAAACATTATCCATTGCCTAAAAGGCAGTTTAAAAACTTCATAACTCTCCTACTTGGGCCTAGAAACATCAACTGTACCATAATCTGCAACAAAAATAAATATAGCGTTAGTACTTCCATATTAGAATTCTGGCTACCGATTTCCATTATCTACTCGTAATTGTTGACTGTACCGCAACCTCTTTAAACTCTTATGAATCTTTACTGCTTCGCGCAATAATTTCAGGACTGCGAATGGGTAACGGCGGGTGGCAAAGAGCCTTTGCCCTCCGAGCAAGAGAACTGCCGCTTGGTGGAGGTAACGGAGGAGGATATGGAGCGCGTGGTTACTTCCATACCTAACCTCTCCACACTCATACTGATAAAGACTATGTTGAAGAAGCATAGTTTCCAGGTAAGCGAAGACCTTAGGCGACGATATACAATATAATATAGAATGAAATATGCGACCAAGGATTAGTTTTAATTGTGTAATTCCTTACAATTTAGAGCATATTAAAAAAAAGTAACGAATGATACGAAATTCTCTTATCAAAACTAATGTCGGTTATGAAAGGCTATGGATATTGTAATCGTTATCACCTAATGGTGTGCAAAGACATGATTTGTAATTAAATTTTCTGTTATATCTTTTCAGAACCCTTTTCTCCGCAGCCGAGAGGGAAGCGCAAGACGCGAATCGAGCGATGCAGGGGAAGGTGAAAGTGTGGAGGGCGATAAAAGTACCCGACGGGCGGCTTTAGCGAGATCTGGGAGATCCTTGTCAGCTCCTGGGAACTATCTTACTGAAAAGTAAATGAGAAATTTATTTAAAATACCCACATTTATTTTTAATAATTACGCAATGCTCGGAATAAATTATCTCTTTTTTAACAGAAAATCTCCTTGACTTTCTTTTCAGACAACAGTCCTTCGATATTGCTCTGGAGTCTGTTGACGAAGCGAAGGAAAAACCAACAGAAACGAAGGAGAGCGGCAAGAAGTCTCAAGAAAGTACACAGCTGAAACAGAATTCGCAACAGGGCAAACAGAACGCTCCACAGGTTAAACAAAATTGTCAACATAATAAACTGAACTCTCAAGTAAGCAACCCGAATCCTCAACAGAACGGGCGGGGCGCGGGCGGCGCGGGGCGGTGATGCCGCGCCCGAGGGCCCCCCGCGCCCCTTCCCCCGCCAGTACGGCTGTAAGGCCCCAGTTCTCTTAAATCCACTCATGGAGTATTAGAATAATAGAAAAAGAAGATAAAAATTCCCAATATTTCAAAGCAAGAATGAAAGATATAAAACAACATTTATTGCAAAATGTAAATGATATATTGGAAAATTAGGTATTACAATTGAATTTTCTCTTTCATAAATTACGAAGCCCTCTTTTTTCCTTATGGCAACAAATAAACTACATAAGTTTATTAGCATTAAGAGTAACCAAACTGTCCTTTGTTTAATGCTATGGCAAGTTTTTGAAGCATAGATAGAAAATAAGTATAATTTGCACAATATATTACAATTGTAACACAAAGTTTTGGTCTTCTCAAGAAACTGTATTATTTTATCGTGCGTCATATACAGAATGTAAAAATACCAGGAATCAAAAGCATAGATATGGAGGATCATAAGAAATTATTTTTTTATGCAGTCGGTACACTTTACACCGTGCCCGCGTATTTTTCTTAACACCCTGTCATTTTTGTCGTGTTAGATAACGTAATGGGTTATTATATTAGGTTTAGTCATTTTGACGAAAAGTGAGGTTTTTAGCAATTATACCATCGGCGCGAAGCACTGAAATGATATTTTTATATATCTAGTTAGTTATATAGGTAGGTATTGTGATTTATATATAAATTTTAATGTTTTTCATTCCTCGGCTAGTCGTCTAAATACATTTTAATATAATCGTAAGTATTTCAAATTAATATTCAATTTTGTCATTGCCTATGAATTACATTTTTAATACACGAGTAAAGGTAAAAATGTACATACGTATATATCTAGTTATTTCGTATTAAATACAATTTAGTTAAGTTGGCTTATAAAGACAGATTTTATAGATCCATCTCAAATACTTGTCTTGGATCGATAACTCTAAATTAAAATAGGGGTAGACGCCGTGTCTGCGGACATCAGCTAATAATTTATGAGTGAAAACCAATGCTACAATTATTGGTCCGATCACTGTCATTTATCAAAAGAATATAATAAGGCACATTCTACAGATGCACTGATTAAGAATATAGGCAAAATAAAAAAATTACAAAAGCACAAAAACACGTTCACAAAATTATCACGGAAAAAGATCTAATATTTGTATATCACATTTAGAGAATATTATTATTATTACAACCTCCGTATTCCAAAAACCCAAACAATGGTAACTGTTTGCGGTTCAGACCATGATTACCAACGAATTGTTCATGTAGCTTTTTTTATTATTTTTTACTTGATAAATTAAGGTAATTAAATGAGTAATAAACTATTTGAATAGTGTTCAATATGAAAATGAAACGTTTTAGAAATCTAAGTAGTTCGCGTACATTTCCAGTATGAGTAACATTCTCATTCGTAATTCCAAAAGCTGTTTCCGTACACTTCCTGGACAAACAACTTAAGATCAAGCTTAGCCGCACAAATCGATACATTACTTTGCCAATCACGCTGAGATTTTAGTTAATTAGTGAATATTAATTGCTTTAATATTATTCAATCGTTATTTTCCAATAATTCCAAAACCACTCGGTAAAAATGAATAAGAATAATAAAAATTTGATTGATTTTCCTTATTGCTTATTACATATAAAATAAAAATTAAAATACTGAAATTAATACATTTAAAAAAGCGTCCATTAAATTACTAACTTACATTTCATTCTTACTTCAACATCTTAATAAAGCATTTTCTATGCTACTTAAATATTTTACTTAGATATTGACCAGTTATTAATTTTAATATTTTAATATTGTACTCGTACTTAGAATCATTTCGTCTCTTAATATTTTTCTGTTAAGGACTTTAATGTGTAATATAATAAGTACTTATATTCCATATGCAATATATCTATCCTTTAACAAAGTTAGTTATAGGAATAAATCTAATTTATAAATTTAAAAAGTGTCATTTTAATTACAACTTAAAAAACAAACTTTTTTCGAAATTCTTGCCTGACCCTAACTTTATAATCTACCACCTGCTCTCACTCGCCCTAGTGCATAACAAAACGTATCTAATGTTATAAGAAATAATGTTTCCCCCAAAAGCAAGGGCAATTCATATTATAATTTTATGTGCACGTAGTTACAGATAGCTCCGTCTTTACATGTATTCGAAATTCAAAATGGCCGCAAGGAAGTTATAAAACGAGTTACTACAGTTTACTTCTTAATAAGGATGAGGATAAAGGACTCTTATTTTTTTTTCCACTATTTATAATGAAATTTATTTTGTTAGATATTATTTGTGACACGTAACATGACTACCTAATGTACATAAATCCATTGGTTTGACAGCATAGATATGGCCAGTTAGAGAAGGGAACTGTAAAAATAGTAAACCAAGCTTTTCCCCTGATATCATCTGTTTTAATACGCAAGATTATCTCATCTAGACTACAGTTTATTTGAAAGTTCATGGTTATAATACTTATTGATAAGTCCTTACCTTTGTCCCCGCATTTTTTAAAAGTATGTTTCTGGAACTCTATAGAGTACATGTAGTTGAGTGTATCAAGTTTCATTTATACCCAACTTACTGCTATTCGAGAAGCAACATTATCCAAACATTCTCATGTTTGACAATTAATGATTGAGAACATAATATTTTGAAAAAATTAAATTAAAAATTTCATTCGGTTTGAACCGCACCACCACTGTTAATTTATGCAAAAAGAAAGTACATATATTTTTTTTAAATCAATTCCAATTGAACGCAAATTCGTAAAGTGTAAAGATATATTGATTTGTAATTGTAACATATGTCAATAGTTGACATTATGTTACAGTTGTCGGTCCGGAAACGTGCTCTAGCTGGTAACATTGTACTCGTTACATAGCGTCTCCATCCTCGCAAGCGAATGGTCCAATTACTATATTGCCTTTAAATGTTGTGATAGACGATTAGGGAAAGCTTTTAAATATAATAATATATAAAATCCAAGTAAGTTTTGAAATCTCGTATTATAATCTATAAATTTAATGTAACTATGTATGTATTTGAATCGGAACGCTTCTGTGACGTCCAAGGCTACTAACATTTTGGAATCGCTTGTATTTTTGAATGTTTTCAACTGCTTCCAAAATGTAATTCGTTTTATTTAATTTAACGGTGACCATGTTGTCTGAACAATTACCAGGAAATCAGAAACAACATGAAACTTTTAACGACCAAAAAAATAATTTTCCGAATTAATTTAAAAAAGCTAAATACACATAATGTCAGCTGTAATATTTACTTCTTATTATTTAAGTACTAACTGACTGCCGACACGGGCGTTGTGCCGTGAATCCCACGCAAAACCTATATTTCACAAGCACTACTATTTGTAGTCCACCACTTGGTTATCCACATGTTGTATGTATTCACAAATGTATCGACCTGCCCGTAGCATAAAATTCCATAGGAACATGTAACCAACACACTTTTTCTTTGGCCTAATATTTTATGGTAATGAAACAAAAATGTTAATAAATAAAAAAAAATGTAAACTTTTGTTTCCCTACCATAAAATATTAGGCCTAAACAGTCTGAAAAATGTAAAAACACTATGATAGTCTCATGTTGTTAAGAAACTTTATTATACGGACACGTCGGTATGTGTATATGTAGTTTTTACCGTTTTTTGATTTGCCCGCACAGGTTCTGCGTAATTTGAGACAGTACGGCCCTGTACAATTGCCCTAAAATATTATTTAGGAACGTTACCTTATCATATCGTGGGGAATTCATAGATTCTTTTTACTTACATTTTTTTGAATTACGATATACTATAATTTGTAAACATTCACAAAATCCTTGCAATGAAAGTTAAAACTTTCAAAAATTTTATTATGTATGTGATTTCCTAATTATTTTGAGGTCAATGAATAAAAATGTTTTTAAATCACCGAATGGCTTTTTATTACTGACAAAAACATTTCATTAGTAGGTTTAGATTTCACTAAAGTCTTGCACCTCTCTCGCATTCATTATCCATACACAACAGGACGACTGTATTTCCCCGAAGGGGTAGACAGAGGAGTGCGGCGCACTCTTATGATTATACGTCCCGCAATGAAATAAGAGGAAAGCCTATCACCAAACAAAGTGCGTATTATTGTCAACCCTTTTATCTTGGTCTTGGTATCCATGAGTACTACCTTCCATCAACATTCGAATTGTATTATATACAGATTGTTCATACACTTTTCTATAACAATGAAAAAAGCTAACATCCTGTTTGACTATACCAAATATGACCTGTGGCACACATCACTGACGTTGTTCAACATAACACAAAAAAAGGCTAACGCATACATTTCAATATCAAAACAGTCGATACCAAGTGAGGTAAATGTGTTGACAAAATGCAAATTCGCGGCGTCCACCGCGTAGCTATAAAACAACGAAATCCAGCAATTGTATCAGCGCGAACTGGCCCAGGGGAATTCAGGAGTTAATGACGTTCAGCCACGGTCCCGGCCCGGGGAGAGGCCGCGTAAAGCGGCTCACAGGAAATAAACATATTCCTGCTATTATGACATTTATTCTCTGTGAACACGCATCTCACTCTCTCCATTCAAAGTGTGAGCGTATCCTGCAATACAACACGATGTTGTTTATGAAGACTATTGACAAATTTTAATATTATTTTACTGGCGAATTTCATTATAGGTTTTAATGTAATTAGACTTGGAATTTTATACATTCACATTCGTTCCTAAAGCTTCTCGTTTGTATTTATTTCACGAAACAGGCTCTGTTATTGAAGTGAATAAATTACCCTGTGTACAAAATGTTATATCGCGCCCTTATACAAAATCCTAGAAACTCATATCTATCGCTGTACCTCTAAAGAAATTAAAATTCTTTTAATTGAACATCCAATGGTATTCCTGAGGCAAATTTTATGTATGTATATACGATTTTAAATTATATGACATGTATTCTAAACTGTCGTCATTAATTTTAATCTTAATGAAATTTTATAGGCCCTTTTATTTTAAAATTATATTAATGAACGACGCAATTTTTATTGTGCTATATTATACTATACTATATATATTATATTAAATATATATATATATATATATATATATATATATATAAAATGCTATTATATATATATATATAAAATGCTATTATATATATATATATATGTGTGTGTGTGTGTGTGTATTATACTATAGTATATATATATATATATATATATATATATATATATAAAAAATGCTTTTATATATATATATAAAACATGCTAATATATATATATATATATGTGTGTGTGTGTGTGTGTATTATACTATAATATATATATATATATATATGTGTATATTATACTACTACGTAGTACTATCGATATTGTGTTAGATATTAAACTGCATATTGATAACCGAATTACTAACACCGATTCCCAAAACGAAACACTGTTTGTATTGACTTACTTTTTCGTTTCTAAATACATCGCAAATTTGATATAACAATGATTGTATGGTTGCAAGTTCAAGTGTATACTACAGAGGGCCGTGTTAACTCTAAGGAGAGACTTACATATGTTTCTGACGACCTCAAATAGGACCGAGACTAACTGCGATCGTTTTTAACTAACTCTAATCGGAGTTTCGCTACTATTACTCCTTTATACAGTCCTGACAGGATTGAATACTGGCTAATACATTGTTATGACATAGTTCTACTAGCTAAACTCGCTGACAGTACAATAGTATTACTACAGTACTGTTTGGTTGACGCCATGGGGCGGGCGCAGCCCGTCGTGTCTGCTGTCTGCTCGTGTGCTCTCTTCACCTAAAAAAAAACAAATGTAGAACTGGATGCATGACCAAATTATTTAGTCAAGTCATGTTGTTGTCAAATTAATTTGTTTTATAATATTCTTTCTTGGCGCCACTGTACCACACTGTGTTATGTTATATCATGTAATGTTCTGTTATGTTGTTATGTTATCTTAGCGGAAGACCAGCGCTGGTGGTTCTTGCACTTATAGCATAAAGCTGAATACGTCCCAAGTCGTAATGTGTGCGACCTTCAATTGTTCTAGATATTGGTTTTTTTATATCTTAGCGCTTATATAACGTGTAGGTGTACATATTGCGAATAAAATCTGTTCTTTCTTTCTTTCTTTCTCTCCATGATATATTATATTGGAAACTATGACAACGCTGTTATCATCGCAGCCAGGGAACGCTGTTAATAATGTTATATAGAGAAAGGGACAACAGGGATTTAAAGTAAAAAAAATCATTTATTTTCAAATGTTCGTTTATTAATAAAGATAACTATGAATAGAAGCATTCAGAAATATTTCATTCTTGTATAACTTTAATTTCTTTCGATAAAATGAGATGTGGTGATGTTGATTGAATCTCATTTTTAGTCGTATCTTTTTTGTTATCAATGTCGGCATGAACACCAGTTCCTGGCGGGAACTTTGATTCAGCGGCGGCTCCATCATTAGTAGTAGCAGAATCATTAACTTTCGTACCATTGTCATTGGGCGGCCGCGATTCCAAAATGCGGCCTTCATCTTCATAAAACGTCCCTACGTAATTGTCCCCTTCATATTTCGAGAAATTATCCTGGGGTGTAGACTTCTGAAAGTGTGCTTCAAAATCGATTTCATTTGGCTCTTGGCATTTGGCGTTTTGCCCATTAGCATTACGAGTGTACTCCCTCAGAGAGTTTTCCTTAGAAAAGGTGGCTTCCTGTGGTTTGTTTTTACCATATCCCATTCCATTTATTCCAGATGAACCTGGTGAAAACAAACTGCGACGTCCATTGGAGTCCGGTGCCGAAATCTGTCCGAAAATATTATTAAGAACATTGTTGACACCGGCGACTAAAGGTTTGGTTAGCCTTTCAGCAGCTTCCAACCAACTGACGGGGCTTAGAAAATTGTAGGACAGTCTTGGTTCGTTGCCATTGTCGCGTTTACGATACAACCCCTCGGGATGAGAATACACTGCTAGAAAGAGGCTGCTAAAGAATATAATCTGGAAGAAACGTGCATTTTTATGAATAGACTGATCCGATCGCTATACTCAAAACATATTATACGAAGTTAAATATGAAACTGGTTTGTCCATAGTAATGAACCATGTATTTTTCTATTATAGCAATATAAATGACATATTGAAGTCATCCAACGGGGAGTAATTTGAAGTAAGTAAATAGTAAGTATAATAATTAATTAAATTTCGTAGACAAAGGACATGACCGTCCAAGTACAGGATCAGCGATCTGAACCTATCCTCCTGCATCGAGGAGTGAGACAAGGGGACGTTATTTC
>DWJK01005785.1:0-10926 GCA_018248815.1 Croniades pieria auraria
TTAATCAATGTATAATTTTATAAGTGTATAAAATTATAAATAAAGCAAGTAGCATTCCACACTCAAAGTTAAGATTATAATGTAATTGAATACTAAATAATTAAGTTATATTGTAATCCAATATTTTGGTAATTAAATACATTGTAATCGATTACATTCCACATGTAAAGTAATTCTAATTACAATGTAATCGATTACTATGTAACTCCATTACATTATAATTAAATTACTTTATAATTCGATTATTAATTAGATTACATAAATAAGTAGTTGCGACCATCACTGATAGAGGGTATATTTGTGACTGATCCTAGATTAAAATTTTGTGTTATCTTGACTGACTGTTTGTTTAATAACGTGGGTAATAGTAAGCTAATTACCCATAGCACATGCTCTGGTGAGTTTGAAATCAGCTGACTGTATTTGCAATTGTTCCAAAACATTCGTATAATTGTTTTCTTTATTATTATTATTATCAGAGATTAGATGAGACTTAGATTGTTGAACACCAAACACCTAGCATTCCCCTTTACTGTTCCTTGAAAAGAGGAACAACGGATACGTTTTTATATCCTCATCGTCAACCTTTTTATCGTTCCCCCTCTGGATATGAGCCTCCTCTCTGAATGACTAGAGCTAAGGACATAGTTAGCTACGCTAGCCAAGTGCAGGTTGGCAGCTCGTTTTGATGTAGACGTTTGCTGGAGAACGACAGAGGAACCATATTCGTTCTATTATTCAACTACCCCCACATTCGGGTGGAGTCTAATGAAACAAAAAACCAAAAGAGAATCGAAAAACGCAAATTGTTCAAAAGAAAATTTTTACCGATGCCGATACACTCCCTTTTTAGTTTTGTTCAAACTGGTTGCCTCAAAATTGGCCATAGAGAGAGCGTGTCTATCCGAAAATATTTCAAAGCCCGAACCACTGCAGTTAGCATTGGCCTCGAGTTATAGCTGCCTAGATGTGACAAAGCACACATATCTACAGAGTAATAACCTCTAAACAATAGTACATCACGCAAAAATTAAATCACAAACAGAGTTAACATGTTATTTGTTGAGTTTTATGTAAACGACTCTATTGCCATGACGATGGAATGTTCTGGAACTAAAATGTGTTTAGGCGCGACTTGAGAGTAACTCAGATTTTTCTCGGACAGATGTAACGTTGATTTTGTCGTTCAGTACAACCTTATTTACTTTTATACATACCGAGTGATTATTATTTATTTAGTGCATAAGTCTCCGAACTCTGCATACCGCTTAAGGGACCGACGTGACGATATAATAAAATCATAATTATAATACATATACATAAGTAGCCTGAAATTACAAGTCGTTACGTGTTTGTTGTTGTAACACTACCACGAAAGTTTACTTTATTTGCACGAAAAATACCTACACTAATGCCAGAATAAGAAATGGTAAATTTTATTTCGCATTGAACAAAAAAATTGTATGGCGTTTCCAGTCCCTCATACATCGCCGCCACACACGCAGTCCCAACTATGCCATACACGTGAGCTTAGCAGGGCACCGGTGCAACTCCTCGTTGTCGGCACTCTCGAGCCGCCACGGCCATTCCAGCTTTGTGGCCTCGTTCGAATTCTTCCTTTATGCACTGAAGCGCGCAATATTGTTAAAATGACAAAATCAATTTTCTCTTGCGCAGGCGGCTTCAGCATCAGCTACAAATTTTGGTATGCGATCGTGCCGCGTTTAGTTTGTACCGCTGCCTATATGTAAATGATGGATATATATGTACGTAGTTGCATACATTGTTGGTGAGTCTTAAGTAAGTACTTGTCATGATATCACGTAATTCAAATACAAAGTCATAATACAAAATTTCCTTTCGAACTATTAGGAATACAGGATATGAAATTTGTAATAGTTAAATCGAGAAATTCGACAAAGTCTAAATATTACATATGAGCTCAGTAGCAAGTGTCACAAAAAGCTCAATTTGAGCCATTCCATGCGTTCCGACTTTGTAATCTCGTAGCAGTCTATCGGAAAGAACTTGCCGTATAATGATGGTTTTGGATATTATAAAATTCTTCAAATTATTCAATTAATTCTTGTAATACCGGTTTACTTCATTCATCATTTTTTTATACTAGTGAATTTTTTTACCATCAGCGTTTTAGTCAGTGGAATAACATTTATTATATTGTAAATACAAATGATAATATGTATGAGAAATTCCTACGGTAAGAATTTATACTTAAGGGATTGTACATTTATTAATTTAATAATAAATGTATAATACAAAAATTCTATACATATTTAACGTTTAAATTTATATCTGTTGAATTAAATTCAAGAAACGGCCATTAACGCGGCGGAGGGATAAATACGCCGCAATTTGTTACCTAAAGAACACTAAATTAAGCATAATTTGAATAATTTTACGTGACGGTGAACACAAATAGCTGTAATTAAAGGTGTGTTTTGCGAACACCGCTAATACTGAAACAACAAAGGACGGAGATAAACTCAATGGCAACATTAATAGGTACAAAGTGGAACTTGGTATTTCTCCTTCCTCCTCGCCGCTCGTATTCTTAAGTTCACATGTCTGTGTATCTTGTGACATCGCATCGAAACTTCTAGAACTGCACATTCAAAGGAACGTTACACGAACATAAATTACGCTACGCTCAGAATGAGTATGATGTAAATTGTACAGAATTAAATCCATGCCAATCGCGCGTTATTAAACTTTCACTCGGATTAACTGAAACAACAAACGACAACACGACAGCTGAATGAGATATTAACTACTGAATTGATAAATAAAACAATTGAATTCCATCCGAAGCCCGCTCCGCTGTTAATTATTCAAACGTTGCGTAATTCACAATTTCGATATTGAAAATTTTAATTATTCATTTTTTAGTGTCAGATTTTTCATACAAAAGGAAAACGTCAATCGTATGAATGACGGGTGTCCCCTAGAGGACAGGACGATTTTCATTTTGGACAGTTTTAAAATTAGATAATTCGCCCACACTGTTCTTTTTTCATGCACTTCCAGTGGATTAGTGTAGACCTTCTCTCCAATGTAGAATTTAGAACAACAGAACAGTTTAATATTAAATTTAAGAGTAAATAAAACGTATTGGAACAAAAGATTTTACGGATTGTGGGAAATAACATAATATGATGAACCAAATTTTTTTTGTGCTGTATAATATGACCATTACTTAGACGTTATGAGTGTAGCAGCGACCGAAATCCAGCGATTTGTCACTTAATAACAGGCGGTCCGTTTTATGATTCGCTTCAACCGCGTAATAAATTCTCGTTCCACAAAAACCAACTAAAACTGACATTTTATTGTTGGACTTAACTTTATTAAATTCAACTTCACCAAAATTAGGCTACATTGAAACAGCTTCAGAACAACATCGTAAACTTCCCGCATCGCATTCAGTCGAGCCACAATACAATAGTTTTTTAGTGACCCTTTATATATGATGTTCCATTGGAAAATGTTAAGTAATGATATCATTAAATTAAACGTACAAAATTCTCATTATCAATCAACAACGATTTGATACATCATCACAGTTAACCAACCGGCTAAATCGAATGCTATCCATATATTTAACGCATCATTACAAATACGTTTTAACAGCAAAATAATTGGATAATAATCTCATATTAATTAATTTGCATCAAATTCAAATGTTCTTCTCTGATAAAAACGCGTCATCGGCCAATTATTGCTGATAGATAAGGGCGCAAAATTTCATTCCAAACAGAAATCCGACACCAGGCACTTCGTTACGCCGTGACAACAAAAATAACGGTCTTTCTTCCCATAGCAATCAATAAGGGGACGCCACGTACGAAAATTCAATTGGATGTGGAAGTAATACTCAGAAAAGAAATATTTGTATTTTTAACGGATATAGATCGTGAAGTTGAGCGAACGGGAAATTCCTATAAATATATTGCGGTGATAATTAGCGTACACGCATTAAGCTAATCGAGTGGTACTTGACGAGGGTCGGGTGAGGTCGTGGCGTGCGCGTTGGCAGCCGAGCGCCGGGAGGGCACAAGTTAGGCCATTATTCGGACAGACGCGCTCAGACGCCTTTTAGCCCTTTGACGTGGAAAGGCCCATTAGCATTGAACGGCTTGTTGATCTTCTCCGTTAATTACTGACCTTCACTATAACTAGCGCCCGGCCCCTAACGTAAAATTGAAAAAATGTCCTCCAATAAATTATGTTCTGTACAATAAAGAATAGACTCGGCTCCAATAAAACGCGAACAAACGATAAAACCGTGATTCAATATAAATTTTCAGACATGTTGAATTTAATCAGCGTCAACAGGGATCCCGAGGCGAAAGATATTCAAATGAAGAACGAGCCCCGTTCGCGACAAGGATGAGGCTCGAAATCAAGGCAGAGCGGAATCGCCGAATAAAACTGTTGATTACATACCGCGCAAAGTTACGCTCCGTCAATCGGAATTTGATTTACTCGCTCGTTCAAAAACAAATATAATGGCTTTTAATTTATGAGCGAGTCCGTCGGGCAGCGATCACACGACGCTGCGCGCCAGTACGAAACTGGCAGTCGTTCAAATTCGTGATATGAGTTTTATTTGAACTCTTTATAGAAGCTCGTTTGTGCCGCGTCGATGGTATATAACCTAATGGAGATATCTTATCTGTCACATCATGAATAAATCGTTTGACAGTTTTATTGGAATTGCATGCGATGTTCAGATAAAACGTTCGATTCAGGGGTGATGATAAGTTTAGTCCGCGGAGAGTGGGTGTCCGTGACTCGCTCGCGAGCCATCACTTATCATCCTACTTTAATATATGTAGTTGCAACAATGTAACTTTAATTATGACTTCAAACGTCTCTCCCATCTCGAAGATAACGTCGTTAAAGCCATTGCCATATCCGTCAATGTGTTCAGCCTTTTAGTACCCACTGTCATGTACATATCAAAAGGATAAGAAGGTACAATCACTATAAAGCGATCGAGACAAATTTTGACGCTTACAATGCTGATAAGTTGATATTTTGAAATGCACAATGCATTTGTCGATTAACGATTAATATATGGGTTATAACCCTCATATTTATTTATAAAAAAAACAATAAGTAATATCACTAAATTAAACTAGTTACTACACACAAACATAAACATCAACAGCCTGAATGACAATAAACGATACTGTATAAAAAAACGTACGATTTGCTGATGAATCAACATCAGTGGCTACAGCGATACCTGCATTGAATACAATCCTGAATATAATTATCTACATGTACTGCAAGGTCTTTCTGAGTACGAAAATAATATGAAATCGCGCTAAAGTAGCAACTCTGAGAACACTGTATCTAGTCCTGGAGCAATACAATTCTACGAACGCAAAGCGGCGTATTTTAATCGCGACTAAGCAAAAACTCGATTTGGGATTCCACTCGAGCGCATCTCGTCCGCAGCGCACCTTCGTCAATGTACGCAAAATCGATTAGTATTTAAATGAAGTGATCTGTGCTTTTATTTTTCTCATGTCCATGTCTGTTAGAATGAAATCATAAAGCGATGACGAAATTTAAACAGCATCAGCGAGGCGTTACAAACGTGGATTACTTTATATTTGAGAAATATTAAAAATCTAGATTATTTAAAACAAGCTGGAAACCTTTCTCTTTTTTCCGCTAAAGCACAAAAAATATTATAATAAAACTGGTTAAAAAAACTTTTATAGTATAGGTTTAGAAAAATAATTGTTTTAAATGAATAAATAACTCAATAGTGTGCATGTTCAGTTTATTTCTTGTGAGTGTAATTTAATTTTGTTTCCGATTCACTATCTGTCGTTAGCTTGAAAAATATATTAATTTTATAAGACACGGCATGTTCTTCATAAACACTAATAATGTTCCTATTATTTATACATTTTGTATAAGTCATTACTAGACACTTCTTAGAAACGGAAACCGAATCGTACAAACAGAATTTTACCAGTAGAATACCTAAGTAGCCTATGTTCTATTCAACGTTATCTCAATAGAAAATTTCCATAAAATGTGGAATAATGCACGGTTCAGGCCGAGTACCTTCACAATATAATAGTAAAATGCATTGCAACGATAGTTTAATGTCCTAACTCTAATATTTACAATTTACTGGCGGTTTCAAAAATCACGAACACAAATTTTCCACATTATCATTCTTTCGGTATACCAATTCTAACTGGACTTCTTTCTTAATACCTAACCATTTTTTATGCTTGTGCTCATTTTCTCAATCATTATTACATTCCATTTGTAAGCGGTCGCCATTTTAACTGCATTTAAATGTGGATCAGTCGAACGAGTCCGAGTCCGCGCGCCTCTCCTCATCCGGAATGACACCCCTCGCGATATATCAGATAATGAACGCACCGCACACAACCCTCGCTGTCATTCATCGTACCAAATGAATGTGATGATATTTAATTGCACACTTTACTGAACAAAGAAATTGAAAGATTAATAAATATTATACGATCTCTGTCTGCCGCTCGTGAGAAAGAAATTCATTTCTGCTATCCGCGTACTGCACGAAAAAAGAATAAGAAAGAGCTGTAAAACAAGTATCAAAAGTCACTTACAAATATCTGTTTCTACGAAATGTAAAGTATTAATTACATATCCATTAGAAGGTTATTTCTTAGTGTTTTAAAACACAATTGTAAAATTTTATATTCGTTTTACTGTGAATACGTGTATAAAAACATTATGTAGGTTTGATTCAGGTAAACCTTTGCCGAATCATTTTGCGTTGGAGATATCTACAATATTTACGGTTGATAGGGAAAAACATTCTATACTTCGTTACAGGTGACAACAGGCACTGAAACCTACAACAATATTGACAACAATAGATACGAGTACACAGAGATTGCTTAGCCAAGCGAAACTATAACGCCAATAAACCTGTCTATCAAACCAATCTACGCCTGCATCTCTAAATTGCCGCACTATTATTATTGGACTGTCGACATTGTTAACTTAATTGGTTTACCTTCCACTTGACCATAAACTAATTAGGCAAATTTCTATGCCAAGTGATGCTTCCGCAACCATAACAAACCATAATATTAATAAGCTTATGTTGAGTGAGTAGACGACTATGCTTAACCTAAACATACTGGCACATACCCCAACAGCAGTGTTTGTTAAATTAAAGCAAAATTGTTAAATTGTATGTATAAGAAATTTCAGATATGACCTCCATAACTGCGAAAAAAATTGAAAGTGTAAAATACAGTAATATTTATTAATGAAAAAAGAATTATGTGTGAGTAAATCGATCAAGGAAGGGCCGTTAAATCTTTAAAAGAAACGTTTGTTACATTACATTTGATACACAATAATCTTAAAAAGTTCCAGTGTGGTTTGGATTTCATAAAGTTCTCGCAGCATTACCTTTTTTAGTTATTTATTTTTAACATCATTTAACTGCCTCGTTGGTTGAGTGGCTGTAAGCGCGACTGCTGATCGAGCGATCCTGGGTTTAATCCATGGTTTGGGTAGTGTTGGTTTTTATAATTTGAAATTCCTAATAGTGACTCAGTCTGGTTTTATGCCCGATGTATGTCAATAGGCTCCCCCTATTCACGGTAGGACGCTTTACACCACAGGTGAATTGTGTGATTGTACGACGCTCTTAGCTTACCTATCTCTTCGGGGAATGCAGGCATGACATTATTCACACATACCACAGCATCAGGTAGCCAAACGGCTAGAGAATATCCTCTATCCCTTCCAATATTCGCTATCAACAAGAAAGGCACTGCGATCAAAAATACACACACATAGACGCACACACACAAACACATCATACACAGAAAAGTGACTGTAAATGAAATTCAACAACAAGAAAGCCATGATTTGTTTATTTTAGATTTAGAGTAAAGATTATGGCGTCACTGAAAGCTACAGTTGTTTGAAAAACCGTATGAATAAGATGAAAATGAATACGTTACATTTAGAGTTCGAAGAGTAGAGGTGCAGTGATAGCGCCACTTGTAGAATACTGTTTCATTTAGTGAGAACGATCGAATTTTTTAACGTGTGACTTATTCAATCATTGAATAAGTCATCATATTGAGCATTTGCATTTGAACGGACACATCGACAGCTTAACATCTATAAATGGAGATTCCGTTAAATTTTTTCGTAATTCATTCATTCTCGTCTTCGGGACCTACTGAACTTAAATAAAAGGTAAGCAAAACTCTTAATAATGATTTACACCTGAATATTGTAACGGGCGTTATGAAGATGTATATATGTATAATGCTATGATTTTTTCCATATTATTTCAGTACAATGTGCAAGGTAAAAGTCTGTAATTTTTTTTTTTATTCTTATTTCTTTTATATACCGATCACCTGATAGTAAGCGGTGATTGGTGGTTGTAGAGAAGTACCTAATGAGGTTCCGACTTTAATGGAGACCTTTATTCGTATCTTTCTCGTTGAAACGATTTTGAATAATTCTTGAACTCTTGCCATGAAAAAAAACCTCTTGTTACTTAAAATACTCAAAATGTGAAGGTACCAAAATATAAAGTGCATTTTAATTATCTATCAATGAATCGAATTAATCAGCCCCAATGTACCACAACAGAATATCACGATATTATAACCGATGCGTGGTACATGCCAAACGATATTCGATATCCGTCGGCTAATGTAAAAACGCCAGTGCCACGTGTAATCTTTCTGTATTCTTCCGCTCCCTTGCTCACGTAGCCCAAAAGGTAGAAGTTGAAGGGTCTGAGAGATGCCGAAATCAGATCGCCGCGGACGTCTCCATCGTGTGTCAAGCGGCGGACAAAAAGATTTTGCCTTGTAAATCAGCGCGTCGCGTCTGCCGCGGGCCGGACGGCGCTGCCCGCCAGCTAATCAGATACATACGTACACACGTCGTGACAAAGCGAATAAAGTCGTGACGATACGAGGGCATCTGCGCAAATTCATTTCTGTATCCGTAATTTTTGAATAATACGTCGATTCAACGGACCATACGTTCAGCGGTGACCGGGCTTTCAATACACGTAAATTCATCGATACGAACTAAAACGTCTGCGTGCTGATATTCAGCGTAATTAATTCGACGTGTTTAAAAGTATTTTTATTGCTATCTTTGCGGCACTAAATTACAGTACCACACAAAATAAATTCGGACGCTATCGACTCACACTAACGTTATTTATACATTCGGTAAGAAAATTAAAAAAAGAGCAAACGCATATACTCGTATTATCACGAACGCGAGCCAGTTACCTTACTTGGATATTTTAGAACATTAGCCTTTACGTTAGCAAAGCGTAGAGGCGTACGGAGTTATCTCTTGAAATTAAATATTGTTGCTTCTCTTAAACTTCCTCTGTAACCAATAGGTGTTAGAATTTAATGGATACAGTTAAGAAGACAATAAAATAATCGACATAGCGAGAAATCATATTTACAGTTATGCAATTACTGAACTCACATTTGTACATCACTGTACCTCACAATAACAGTATATTTTCAGTTATAATTCAAAACTGTTAATTTTTTTGATGTGGAGGTCGACGCGGGAGACAAGTAACGAACACGTACAACATATTTGATGTGATACCACTATTACTGACCATGGACACGCGCAATGATAAATGCAAAAACATTCGCATGAACAAGTGGATATTTATATTCGTCCTGATGTAGATTCCGTCATTCAGGGATCGTCTCGTGACGGGCCGGGCGTGATGAGTGTAATGGCCACTGTGTCAAGCGGGTCGGTAATCTACTTACGACTACACTGTCTTTGTTCATTTATATTTTCATAATATGTTGATTTAAGCCCACTGAAAATAGGAGACAATATCAAATTTTTTAAAGATACTACTAAAAAATTCGTCGGTAGGTATTTAAAAGAACAATAATTTGCTTTGAGATTTGGCGATAAAACCGTTATTGTGAAACGTCAAATTTGTTAGGCAATCACAGAACCTTCGAAATAGGTCCCAAATACCTATCACTGCATGTAATCCACATCCCAGGAACTTTTAACATGGCTGATTTAAGAAGTTTTCTCCTGCTTTTCCACACATTGCAATACAAGTAAATTTTTTGCTAAAGATCTCCCAACTGTTCTAATAATACAATTATCTCAAATACTTGTGCCCCAGCAGCGGTAAAAGAGTGTGACCTGACTCTGAGTACCGTGAGAAACACGTCAGCTCACTCTGTACCGACGGCCGCGCGACGCCCGAATCACGGTGTGCCGATGCGATGGTGGGCACAATCAAGCAGAACCAAGCGCCACTTTAAGACTGCGACGTTGTTTGTTCGAAAACAAAATTAGCGCGATACGCGCGCGGTACTTAAATCGTGTTTGATATCAGGGGATGCTTATAAAGATTC
The DNA here is from genome assembly GCA_018248815.1 of Croniades pieria auraria. Lineage (NCBI taxonomy): Eukaryota > Metazoa > Arthropoda > Insecta > Lepidoptera > Hesperiidae > Croniades > Croniades pieria. Next base: position 10,446 of record DWJK01005785.1, read on the forward strand.
TTTTGAAGTATTTTCCATTACATTAGGTTTTTCGCTAATCTCACTAAGCCCGCCATTACGCCCCTGTAAGGGAATCTCAAATATTTGGCGATTCTCCGAACGAGCTTTCGCAAATTTGATTACGCACACTTCAAGTACAGAACGATATTGTAACGCTAATTTAGTCGGGGCGTAATTTAAATGAAGCATTACATGGCTCCCATCAAGTAAACGTTAAGATCTTGCCCCTTTGAAACGAGCTCGAGCGTCGCCTCCCTTGAGACTTTTAAACCCCGCTTCGCGTGCTAGAAGTTTCTAAGTAAGGATCTAAGCTATTACTAGAATAATTATTATATAACGCAGTCTGTTTAAGGAAAAATATCAATGTGAAATAATAACGTTCATGTTGTATACAAAGCAGTGATAGCCTAGTGGTTAATAATTCAGCCTCTCACTCGGGGGTTCTGGGTTCAAATCCATGGCACGAACCTCTTTACAAAAA
>DWJK01005786.1:0-10926 GCA_018248815.1 Croniades pieria auraria
AAATTCTGGGCTAAGAGCATTTAGGGACTTATTATAAAACGTGTTTGTCATCGACACGCTAAGAAGAAGAAGAACTGTACGATGAAGTTAAGTTGAAATCGTTTGAATAAATTAACAATTTTTATTCCGCTCCCAAACTCGAGTAGATACAACAATGCGGCTCACATCACAGAGCGACGACTGCACCCGGTCGCCGAGGGACCGGGGCGAGATTCTATCGCCGTTATCTGCCGCTCGTGTCGCGCGATCGTGCGATTGTCGCGGCAAAGACGCCGCGCGGTTTGTTCTCGCCGCGCGGTCTGTGCCCAGCTTAATGTTGCCGGATAGGCGCTGTGGCCCAACGAAATCTTTGTTTGTACACTCGTTTGATGTTGTCGTTGATGTCTGTCTGTTGTTATGGTTACGTAAAAAAAAGTAACGCCACGCCTATAGTCCGCGAAGGGGTTGGCAGAAGAGTGTAGCACACTACCACGTTTCACCAGTTACGTTTGAGTTGTTTGGATCTTGGTAATTAAATAAAATACCCCAAAATTCACTTATCTACTGCAAATGTCCTTAACCGTTTACAACCACCGTGTTCATTATTGTATTTTCCACTGCATTTGCTGTAGACACGTGCTGTTTGTGGTAGAGTGAGGAAAAGCACGTGTGTTTCGAAAAATGATATAAATAGAAAAAACCGAATACATATATTTGTTTTTCAATTCTGCACTTATTTAGTTGCTACACAGCAATGGTTGCATGTTCACGTTGCGGGTAAATAGGTTAAATACATGTCACTGTATGCACCAACCCTATGACTACACCGTATGACTATGACCTATGGATTTGTAGACAATTCTTGATGAGAGTACTCACATATAGAACAACGCAGTGATCAAAATTATAAGCGAAAGTAACGGTTTTAGGTAACTGATCACTGCGTCGAATAATAACCCAAGGCTAAATAACAAAGACAAATATTTATGAGTTCGGCTAGGGAATCCCCTAGGGTTCTGCTCCGTTGTGATTTATTATTAAACAATTTAAATATCACTTGCTAACGGTGAAGGAAAACATCGTGAGGAAACCTGCATGCCTTAGAAAAAAAAATGAATTTATTCCAGATATTTTTTCGCATTGTACAATTCTCTACTTATTAATACTATATTACTATTCTCCGGGGATTAGCTGGTGGATAATGCCCCTAAGTATTAAGTTCAATCTATTATGTTTGGTTATTGATATGCAAAAAAAAAATATTGGGAAATTTAAAAAGTATATATTCTCCATATTATTTGTCAGTGGAAATAGCTTTTTGGGTTTTGTTATCCGGCAGAAAGAATACATTGCTTCTTTAGATTATTACGTGAAAAATTATATTTTTATTGGTTTCATGAACGTAAATACGTCAAAGTAATCGAATTTTAGACATATACCTGTCGACATCTATATCTATTTTAAAGTAAAACTGATCAGCAGCAGCAGTAACAAGAAGAGGTAGGTAAAGTTGAACCTTCTCGAAGCTCTTCTTCTTAAAGAAAAAAAAATGGTTTCATATTTTTCCTTCCAAGTACGAAACCCGAAAACACGGCACGTGACATGTCCCGGAGGAAAGTTATTGTGATGTAAGCGCGCGAAATTTCCAGCAACATGTTCACATAGTGTCATCTGATCACAATTAAATCCTCAGCCCGCCTCGATCCTATCGCCTCTGACGGCGTTTGTCATGTCCACACCAGTCGCCGACTGTCGACCTAAAATATGCTTTATTATAACTGAATACGGTTCGTTTTAGTTTGTGCACTGATCTGTATCGGGTTGCAAGAGTTATTTTTGCAACGGTAAGGGAGATTTTCCATTGAACATTCTATCTAGTTCAGCGGTTCAGCGGCTAGCGCTCTGACCCCGAATGACCAATTGAAGTCAGTGCTGATAATGAAATGTACTGGCTTAAAAAAAATAAAAATAATAATCGACCCATTTATCATTCCACTCTTAGAATATGGGTCTCCTTTCACATTGAGAGGGTTAACGCTGGAGTCCGCCACGCTGGCCAAGTGCGGGTTGGCGGACTTCACACACCTTAGAATTTTTTTTTTATAAATTCCAAGGTGTGCAGGTTTCCTCACGATGTTTTCCTTCACCGTTAGCAAGTGATATATTTAAAACGCACTTTTGTAAAGAGGTACGCGCCACGATTTGAACCCAGCACCATGGGAGTGAGAGGCTGAATTCTTAACCACTAGACTATCACGTTTCAGTATTTCGTTGCTATAGATTTATTTTTAGAAATTAGTACGCCCGTCAGCTGGAAATTTTACCAGACAGTAATTTACTGCTGACTGGTAAAAAAGTTGTAAATTGTATTTTTTTAGTCTGAAGCTAAGCTAGACTTTATTAAGGCATTTTTGATCTAAATTTTTGTAGTTCATAATTTAATCGGTCCTTATGGGTTTGAATAAAACAATTTAAACAACATAATTGTTTTATTAAAAGATTTTCTCAGAAGCGATGCACATCCGATTTTTAAGATAAAGATATTTAGCACTCGGTGCTCTCTGCTTACCCCGGTGAGACGATACACTAGTAGTAACATACAATTACATAAATTTTCGATGTTTGTAGTTCTCGAATATGTTTTGTCGTCAATTTTATAGTGCACTTAAACCATTAGCCTCGTCATCACCAGCGTCAGTACATTTGACTCACAATAACGCAAATTATTTTTAATATAAGATAAGAATATACATATATATAATAATGTATGTATGTATATATATGTATATATATATGTACGTGTGTTAAACATAAAAGTAGATTTGGAGATTATGTCCTTGGCACTCAATCACCAAAGCACATGCCAAGGAGTGGGAATCAGACATCTGTACAGCAGTAAACAGGCAGACTGACGATGATGACCCCTTAACACTTCGCTCCAGGAGGAGATCAGTGACCCACAGAGAAACGACATATACATAACTTGATGATTATGGTGATGACGAGTAAATGTAGAAATGTTCCTCCGCAGCAAGTACCCAAAAACGGACTATACGTATTCGCCGCTGTCCCGGGACCGTGTGGAGCTGGCGCCGGGACAGGTGGCCGTGCCCAACATGTCGCGCCGCTCGCTCTCGCAGTTCCGCATCCAGGGGCCCAACACGGTCGACGAGCCCGACATCATGACCACCGCGGCATGGACCACCAGCTCGGTCAAGAAGAGGTTCACGGTGAGTCGCGCACCACAATCCAAATCATTCTTAACAGTCGACACACCTGATAAGCCCACCACCCCCTGATCAGCTCCCTCTGGAAAAGGTTCACGGTGACTCTCCTAACACTCCTATCTAAATAGATGATTGAAATACTCCGTTCTATTGTTGTGATGATCAGAAAGTAAATTCATATGACATAATAAGTTTAATTTTTCTTTATATCACAGCGTCTGGTGTAGATACAATTGTTAGTAACTACTCTGATAGAAATCATTTGATTATTAGTATTACTATCAAGAATTACAATTAATGGCCTACGAATGAGTAAGTAGGGAATTCACAGTTATTGTCAAACCTTTCTTATAAAACATGAGACAAATTAATATATTCATGAATAGATTGATTCATAAACCGCGGGTAATCTCTATATTGTCTTGTTATTGTATATAATGTTTTAATATTCATATTATTTCTTACTTAATTCCAACCAAACACATGATCATCATCATTATTAGTCTGCTCCCGTCCTCTGCTGGACATGGGCCTTTCCAATAGCGCACGCCACTGAGCTCGATCTTCAGCTCTTCGAATCCAACCGCTGCTAGCCACTTTGCGTATATCGTCACTCTACCTCACTGGAGGGTGTCCTACGCTTTGTTTACCGAACACATACCCATTTGAAATATTAATGAATCAAGACACAAATAAAATTACATTAATAAACACGTTTACCAACCGCGCAGAGCCTGGATACGTCCGAGGACGAGTACCTGTACCGGCGCTCCAGAGGCTCGCGCTCTAGCGAAGAGGCCTCGTGGCTCTGGCGATTCCTAGCGACCATGTATAGTGCCGTCGCCACCAGCGTCGCCAACAGCTACAGAAAGCTGGTGGGGCCCTCACACCGATACCCCTACACTGACAGACGGCCCGCCAGAGGTAACTATAAAGATACAAGAAACAAACCGGCGTGCGTGTGTGAAGAGAGTGATAAATGTGGGAGAAGCACAGCAAATTTGTAAGGATAGAGAAATATGGCTGTCAGTACTCCATACCTGTCCTGTAAGAAACCTGATGTGATGATATAATAATAATAAATATCTTGTGCATGTCAACACACAGCCATCACATCACAAAGTAAGCTCGAAGAGAGCCTATGTTGTGGTAAACAGTCACAGTCGGAAAACTACACTTAACTTAAACCGGTACACAATATAAATATACCAGTATTTATATCCCTTTCAATAGCTACAAAAATACTGCTAACTGCAAGACGATGTAGACTAACTCATGTGACGCTTGGTTCATATAAAGAGTCCTTCGTGTCCTTATATTCGAGTGTCCTTTTTATAGGTGGCAGCACCAGTGTTATAGAACAGACACTAGGCACTCTCACCTTAATTGCAGTACTATCTAGATGGCAGCCCCTTAATTGCAATACTATTACCTAGATAGCAGTACTGTTGCCTAGATGTCAGCTTTGTCACCTAGATGGCAGCACCTTCGTCTTTGAAAACGATTGTTGTTGTTACAGATATTATTTAACGTTTCTTCATCTTCCACAGCCAGCCTTGTGTCCCGAGCGGCTTCAGTCGCGGCCGCGCCGTTCAACTGGATCTACGGCGTGTTCATGAGCATGTTCACAACCGTCACCACCATCACTGAGGTTGTACCTCTGTTTATTATAACATCACAATATATACTCTCCTTCCTGTCTGTCTGTATCTGTGTACACGATATTATCTAAAACTGTCGAACAGTTTTATTCCACGTCGTCAGAAAACGTCGCATGAAGCATGTAAACCTTAGATTTGTCCATAATTTTCTCTATGACGTGTGTTAAGTCTTCCAACTCCCACTTTGACAGCTTGGCAGACGATAGACTTAATCCTTCTCATTCCGTAAGAAGTACTGTTACCAACAGTAGAATGATAACAGAGTTGATGATGATAACATACATATAAACAGCAATAACTGGTTAATGTATTGATAAAACGAAAGAATAAGAAAAAAATGGAAACACACCGCCTACCTGTAATAATGAAATGCAAAATCATAATCTATCGATATAGATGACATGCGTTATATGCATTTAATTAATGATAAGTAGGTTATTTTATCGCTAATTGACAGGCAGATACAACATTTTTTATTAAACATTAAAACGCTCTTATGGAATTAATTTTTACAACATTAAGACTGAAATCTGTTAGGCGAGTTAAGCCACGCCCACTAACGACTTGTTATGACGAACGTAATATTAATAAGCAATTATATTCGGACAGATCTGTAGTTTTATAATCTGAGTAGAAACCCGTGCTCAACAGTCAAACGTATAAATGCTGATGATGATGATAATGAGTATGTTATATTCACCAGATCACCATGAACCAAAGCGACGACGTGTCTAAGAAGCAGGCTGGCCGCCGCCGCTGGCCCTGGCTGCTCCTGCTGACGATGTTGCCACTGATCGGCTATGGATGTAAGTAAAATGTAAATTTAACTCTAAATACTTGCAAATTGTTCTACAAAACACAATGTCACATTTATTTCCTAATGCTTCGGCAAATCGTATATAAGTCTACTTTATGGCATATGTACATATGTATGTGTACATACTTATATGCAAAGAGAAAAAGAAAGAGAACTTTTTGTTCACAATGTGTAAACCTACACGTTACACAAGCGCTAAAATATAGAAAACCAACAAATATAACCCTTGCAGGCCGCACACGGTACGAAATGTATCCTACTCACACCTGTGTGTGTGTGTATGATTGAAAAATAAAGTAGAACAGTAGGCTAAATAGATATCATAACATAATAAATTCATTTCAGTGCACTACACGTACGAGAACTACGAACATCTGGCATTGCCAAACTTTACCGATTTCCACTTAAACTTGTCCGAGTTGTCTGTAGCGTCGCTGCGGGCTATAGATATACACCCTGTGCTGTTGAACCTGCGGGATATCGACGTGCCCATGACGGACAACTTGCCAGCGGTAGCAAAGATCTATAGAGAGTACGCTGAGGTCATACAGAACAGGATGGGAGATGTGTCCGACTACACCGTGGTGGTCATGAGCAGCTGCTGGGAGGAAATACGACGATTCTGGCAACGAATTCTTGGATAATTCTACCTACGCCACCCTTAAAAGCAACCCCGCACCTGTTAGTTTCGATACCATCATATCTTACTATTAAATGTTTTGTGAGTATTTAATACACATTATTAAAAATGTAACGGCTTAATTCACGTACGTTTTTACCGTACCGGCAATCCCGAAAAACGTACGTGAATTAAGCCGTTAAATTTTTAATCACCATCATATCTATTCAGTTATGTCATCATTTAGACGATATCGGAAGATACAACTTAAGACGCTATAATTATGTACTTGCGGGTCGCACCTGTCCCTATGTACCTTTACGTTCTGCATCGAAACTGATACATGCAGTTTGTTACTGAAGCAGCGTTTTTAAATGCAAAACGAAAACAAAAACCGATCATTTTGATTTTGAATAATGATTCCGTTATGTACGTTACGCACCTTACTGTAATGTAGGTCCATACACAATTTTCATATAGACATCACACACTCCATTAGGAAACATATTCCCGTTACAGATTTTTAAGGAAATAATTGAATATATAATTTTTCCATTCATGCTCTATGTCTATATAATGAGACCTTCCGTTATGACCATGAAATTGTAGGAAAAAGTAGATGTGCTTGTGTTCGAGTGAGAGTACATAACCTTTCATATCAACACTAACTTCATAAAACTATTCTCCATGAAATGTAATAGAAATATGGATCAACATAGTAATAACTTTTGACTCCATATAAGTATTATTTTATATGTGCATTGAAATATTATTTCTTGTAAAATTTTGACAAAACATTTGGTTAACCAAAAGTTTTAATAATGTAATCTGACTTTGACATACTTGCAACAATTTTATGAAACAATTAAATTTTAAATACATTATCGCTACAAGTAATGTGAGTTAATTATTATTATTTATTTGTTCATGATTCATTTATAGAGCTTCTACAACAATATTCAGTATTGATGTTGGTTAAAAATAAACTATTCAATTCGAAATATACTGAAATTGTAAATATTAATGTTTGCTCATTATAGGCATAGTACAATAGCCCACTAATTTAAATCAACATTTTTAGATGCTAATAATGCTCTGGAGATATATACACTGTCAAAATCCCTATTTTCTTGTGTATATAATGTCAAAGTTAAATGTCAAACGGTAAAATCTGCGCATTCTCAGTATTTGAAGAAGGGTGTTAGTTTTATATTAGAAACATTAAACTGTATCAACAGATGCTTTAGTTTTAAGTATAATTATTTAATTCAATTCAATTTAGAATACATGTATAATTGTTATTAAAGAAGTTTAATTAAACAACATTCACTTAATCTACTTAAATATTTTATTTATTTTAACTGGCAGGTTTATATATATTTTTTGCTATTCATAAAACTAAACGTTTTTAAGGGATTCATGCATGTAATGATAAAGGAATCGTACTTAAAGACATGCAAATACTGTAATTGGATTCAGTTTGAAAACTATAAGATGTTGTTAGTATATAAGTTTATATGTTTATCATGTAAATAACATACGAGTTCAACAGGATGTGTAGGAATTTCTGATTATTTTTTAATATATTTCATGAAAACACAGCTTCTTTGTAAACTACGAATTCCAAGTAATGACCTTCACAGATGATACTATAATATATATTTTAGCAAGGCATATTCTGATATATTTCAATATATTTTCAATAGTAACACTCGAGTGACCACACACATAGCTGTAATATATATCTCAATCTTACATTGTCAAAATATGTAAACAGATATAGCAAGACATTTCTCATTACGGCAAGACATATCATCGCGCAGATAATGACCGCAAAGATATATGTATATTACACCATAGCTTACTGTCTGTGGTAGTTTGTTAGAAGATAACATTATAGCACAGTACATTAATATACATATATTATAGCTCCTTCTGTGACGACCTTTAAGACTAATTGATTACTGAAACAGCTGGTCTCTAGCACCTGTCTGAATAAGACTGCTGATATTTACAAAGACAGGGTGTGATGGCACTCATGAGGGGAGACCTATGTCTAGTAGGTTCAGGACAGGCCAATGATGTCGGAAAGTTTTATACTATCAGCTGTTAAACCATATAAATATCTAGGTGTTTATCAAATATGATTTTTTTTATATTTTATTGGTGCTCTTAATTTTTTTGTCTACTGATGAGTTATCGTAATTTCATTCCTGATAATTTATTTCTATATTTTTTTACTATTTACATTTTTCTTGTGTCTTTGTGACTTTAAACACCTCAGATGTTTACATATAAATATGTGGAACTATATATTTTCTATTTTCTTGTGCTATGCTGTAATATTTTTTTTTTAAATAGTTTCTTGTACTTGAGAAGAAGATATTTATTTTTAAATTCAGCCGAGCTGAGTATTGATTGTTTCATACTAATTATTTTTCTTTTGTTGTTTTAATTGTAATTTTAGAGGATTTAAATTTTATGTTAAATTTCAACTGGATTGAGTACAAATTTATTTATTTTTATCGCAACTGTATCACAATAACTTATGTTTAATATAATGAGAAAATTAGAAAAAAACATTGTCTATGGTTAAAATGATTATTTGATGAAACTAAGTATGTATGTAATATTAGTTGTTTATTTATTAAATGTAAGTGTTGTTGACTAAATTAACAATGTATATTGGGGTAGCTACGGGGAAGTAGGTGACTAGGGGTGGGCACTTGAAATCCTAATTCATCAAGAAATGTGATATATATACAACCAAAAAAATAAAGTCTATTTCAGTAAAAAGAATAAGAAAATAAAATGACTAGACAAAAGATCTTGCCTAGTTATCTCACTTTTCTCTGTCAATATGCTAATAAATACAATATTAAATTATTTGGGCAGTATGCGGCTAGCCCGGCTCTTCACATTTAGAAATAAGAGAATTTCGCCTAGCTACCCTAATTTAAATGTACCTTTGAAATAAATGTGGCCATATTGATTTTTGATTTTTCTTCATTTATTTTTTGTTTGATTAAATTTTTTTATTTTTGAGGACTACCACCGAGTCATGTTTTTTAAAAATAGAATGCTATGTTATCTCTATATTATTTGGATTCTGCAGATAACAAATGTGTTGTTCACTGTCCGCCTTTTAATCCAAAAATGATTTGTTGAGTCACAAAATTTTCATTTAATACGAGGCTTTCTCTATTTTAATTACTATGGATACTAATATTATTATAATTTAGTGCATTACATAAATATGTATTAATGGAGTAAGTGAATTGACATGGTTTATTGGTTTTGTAGACTGTGTACACTAATGCTGGGCTATTTTTGATTGGATTACATTTCTTTTTATTTTGCATCATGTGTTTTCCTTACCCCTCCTCCCACATAATTCTTCCCTGTCGTTGAGTGTTTTCTGGATGTATCAGGGAAGGATAGAGGTCTTTAACATCACCTAGAGAAAGTGGCCACTCTGAGGGGCGCTACATTTTTAGGTGAGTTAGATTTTTTTTACACTATAGTAGTATAACGCTCTGTCCTTCCCTGTCTTCTCGAATTATTCTAGAACATTCCTATTAAATCAACGTCTTCATTATGTGGGAAGGACAGAGAGCCAATCTGGAATGAGTGATGCTAAACATTTTTTTGTTTTCAGATTATAACTACTCTGATCGAATATTGCCACAGCAGCAACCAGTCATCATTGACACTTACAAGCCGCCAGAAATAGTTCAAGACTACGATCTGACGAAGCGGGTCGCGGCTCTCGAGAACTGGGCGGTGAACGTTGACACGAAGCTGAGGTTGTTCGATAGCAAGCTGTCCAAGTTCGACGACCTGGAAGCGCAGGTCGAGCGGTACTCCTTAAAGCACATGCAGCAGAATCTGTTACAGATGTTGACTGGCAATGATAATAGGGACGCTCTCGCTGCTGCGTTGAAACTGTATTTCGATCAGCGTTATATCACGAAAGACCAGATGCAGGTGTTGAGCCAGGAGATCCACGAGCGTCTAATAAACGCCTGGAAGCCAGAAATGGATGAGGATAGCATCAGATTGATGATCCAGAGGCATTTGTCGCAAATGGAACGCAGTCAGATAGAGCTGATAGTGGAAAAGGTCAAGGAATACGTGAGGGAGATAGAGATGAGGCCAGTACACGCTGAGGTGGACTTGGAGGCGGTCAAAAAACTGGTAGCTGGTATGCTGGACGTGTATGATGCTGACAAGACTGGTCTCGTCGATTATGCCCTGGAATCTGCAGGTGTGGAATCTTCGAGAATTTTCTAGACACAAGGGCAGTAACGTTAAAGTAACATATTATATAATGAAATATTGGTGTAGGAACTGCTTAATGTTACCGTTACTTTGATGGAGACCACTGCACTTAAAATTTACAGAATACGATGTAAGGAAAATAACTGCCTCGTTGGTCGAATGGTTGCAAGCACTTTTGTTGATTAAGAGATCCTGGGTTCGATTCCTAGGTTGGGTACAATTGGATTACATTAACTTAGATTTAATAGTGGCTCGGAGTCTGGATCTGTACCCGGTGTATGACACTAGACTCACAACCTATTCCATGCAGGGACGAAAATGTAAGGGGTCTTCTCCTTCGAG
>DWJK01005787.1:0-10926 GCA_018248815.1 Croniades pieria auraria
ACCACCTATTCCATGGGACGTAAACGTAGCTGGTGAAATGTGGGAGTGTACTACACTCCTCTGCCTACCCCTTCGGGGATTACAGGCGTGATGCTACGTTTTTAAGCTATATATATTGCTTATTCAAAAACAACAATAATCTTATTCTGTGCAAATATACAGACACGTCTTTTTGGAAACGATATATGTAAATGCAATTTTTAGTGGTGATTTCCATACTGAAGTATCCTTGACACCTTTCCAATACAATATCGTGTCGGTATTGTTGTTTCGGGCGAAGTATTCCATAACTATAGCGTATTAAGCACCTGTCACACTGCACATGTAGTCGATAAATTATATATTATATTTTAACCAATTGAACATTTTGTTTCGGTGCACGAGAATTATACTCTGAGACCACCAGTACTACTACTGGACATGTTACGTAATCCGCCAGTCGATATGTTCCATCGCTGTACTCGCTTTTTATAACTTGCAACGGGTAAGACACGTGCCTCGAAGGCTTTATCAAAATGTCGGGAATGTCAAGGCGATCGCGAAGTTAGATAAGGGGCAGTATTAATATTTTTTCTCGAGATAACGATCTGCGCTAACGAAGCCGTTGTTCGCTTGACGATGGGAGTGTGAGAGCGCGACTAATCAATTAATCATTTGTTGTGATTATGATTAGATTTTGTATACTATTCATCGTCATTTTAATCTTACTGTAAAAATCTTTCTAATTTAATAATGCTTCCATTGCCAGTTCTATTAAGATGTTTCTGACTCATTTACATATGTCACTTTCATTGTACATCTTCTAAGAATCAAAGTGTAAGATTAGATTATCTTCCAGTTTCTTTTCCATCGGTGTTTTCGAAGCATTGTTGTTTTCCAAATGAGTCATGTCATTTTCTTCGTCTCCAATTTTATTCTCGTCTACTTTACCATTTTAATTGCTGCTAATATCAGACCTTATGCTGGTGTTGATTCTCTTGCCGACTTTTGAGATACATTGGAATTCAAAAAATCGTTATTCATAGCCATTCGGATTTCAAGTAAGAATATATTTCAGAACAAAAACAAATTTACCTGTTAAGTGATGTGTGTAACATACATTCGGACTTCCCCCGATCACCACCTTTGTGCTTTTGTTTACCCCCAGTTAGTAATCGGGCCATCGGGGAATTTCATTCGTCATAATGTATTTACATAAGTTTTACCGGACATAAATTTAAGATCAAACAAGGAAAAAGTGCTTTTGAAAGCAATTTGCTGGCAATTGAATGAAATGTGTACCTAAAAAATGCTCACAAATTTTTTCACGTATTCGAGTCAAAGTACAATAGTTAAATAAAGGTATTTAGGCTACGTATATTTTTCTGGACCACCACCGAGGTGTCAAAAGTCTAATTCGGTAGGTAATAGGCAATGCATCTTATGTAAACAGGTGAGTGCAAGACACAATGACCCAACTTCGCGGGAACTGTACGTGTGGTCCTGCTCGGGAGATGTCCTGGGATAGGGTTACCTTTCGTGGAATCCGAACGGGACTGGTTCTGGAGCTGGCTGAATTTGATAATTATCATCGTGGACACGTTATAGGGTTTCTCATGTCCACTTTGCAAATCAATTCGACGTATGCAATATTTATTCTAGCATGTACCTAATGATACTTTTTAAGAAATATTTTAGAGTCTATCTGACTTTTGACTCTTATCGTATAAAATATGTTCAAACATTACTTCAAGGATTATTATAGCAATTGGCGGGATTATACTTAATAATATTTCAAATCATATTCTAGGGAAACATTTGCTTTTAAATGTTTTGTTTGTTATCAAATACATTTATGAGCACGTCTCCATTTAGCCACATTAATGATAAGAACACAGCACCATTATTAAGAAAAACCGTCGAATAAATTAATGGTCTTCAAGTGTATGTCTAACTTGTTGATGCGTAGTGTCAAAACGACAGCTCAGCATAGATGAGCTTGTATCATACTTTCTTTTGCTGCCGGCGATCGTGGCGACCCTGTCTAACGCCGATTTACTGCGTTGTTTAGAGAAAAACCAACAAAGTGCGACCGCGACAGCTCGCAGGCGCCGCGGCCGCTGCCGCCGCCGCCATATGGCGGAAGCGGACCGCATTCCGGCCGCCGCCGCACTGCCACAGATACGCGGGCTTTGGACTTTTGCTTCTTGCCACTGCTTTCGATGTACATAGATAAACAAAACTGTTTTTTTTAATAACAATAGACTCGTTTGACTAGAGTCTCGCCTGATGATAAGCGAGAGGCAACCTATGATGTGGTACGCTTACCTAGAAAGTGCCTATGCCTAATTAGGGAATAGAGCTTAACTGAAGAGGCGATCTCAATAGGTCTATTACCACAATCTAAAAGGACGAATGTAGAAACACCACGACAGATAGATATTTAACAGTCTGTCGTTTTTGCCTATCCCATAAGGGACCTGATCTGTGAGTAAGATTGCTTTCGACGAAACGTCTCCATTTTCGTCGATCTCATTCATATGAATACATACTTTTAACGATAGTGAATGCGACCGATTTATTACAGAACGCTTGCACTATTTTATTTCATATAAACATATTCGTTGCAAACTTTCCGAGACAAATTATCATTGTAAATAAATTATATATTAACTGTGCATTCGGAGTCTTTTTAATAAAAACGGTCGGAGCCGCCGTTGTCTCGTAAAATCGTAAGCAGTCGTAATACCAACAGGACACGACGTATATTACGCCTATAAATAGTTCTCGGTTATTGGAAGTGAAGTTATACAGATAACATCTGTAGTTATAATAATTTGTGATGGGACGAGCCGGGCGGGCGATCGCTGCTCTCTTATATGTGCGTAAAATTGATATCCATATCGTCTTTAAAATGGACCCCTTTTTATAAACATACGTTAAAGTCGCGAGGTGAGGCGATTTGTTTTATCTCTATTGTTTAATAAAATTATTATCTCGCCTGTATTTCCCTCCGAAGGGGTAAGCAGTGGTGTGTAGCACACCCAAGTTGAATCAGTTATGTTGTAAGTTCCTATGGAATGGGGAGGTGATAGGTAGATGATTAAATATGGATCTCAATGAAATGTGATTGGATATTTTTTTGCTAACCTTACTTTAAAACATGAGAAAAACACCTACGTATTTAGTATGACTGTATGTGTGAGGTATTTTCTAAATAAAATCTAATCGTAAATGACGCTTCGTGCGATGCCAATTTTGGACCAAAGCAGCCTTTTTGTAAATTTTACCTCTTGTTCGTAGAGCAGTCAAACAAAAGAACGCGAGGAGTTTTATTGGAATTTTGAACTGACATTGACATTGACAAGCAAATGACATTGACATTGATAGTTCCCTTCTACATTTATGTATTAGTGTATACATTCATAACTTCTTATAGGTTAGTTAACTATATTTAAAAATCTTTGAATACTTTTTCTAAAAATAATGAAAAAAAAATACAATAATATCCCACTTAGTAGTTGCAATAAGCCCGTTGAATATGGAGCTCTTATTAAAATTGTACTTTTTTCTTTTCTCAGGTAACATATTCAGCCACACACAAAGCGATGCATGACGGGGGTGCGGCAGGTGCGCGGGGGGTGAGTGGAAATAAATCGTACAGTTTACAACCCGAACTCAAATACGATTCATTGGTGTTTCTGGTCCTTTTGTTCGCCCGTCGCCTGTCGCGCCGGGGACTCTCGAGGACGGACGACGTTTTCGTGTCTGTTCACGTCTCATTTTATGTTTAGTTGTCTCCCTTGTAATTGGTTTTAGTTATTATTTGATTGTTATTGCTTGTTTTTGTTAAGTTGTTTTTCTCATAAAATATACGCGTAATGTTCTATCTTGGAATACTTTATTATTCAGCCAATTTATTAATTTACAGAATAAATAGACCTGCTCCTCGCATGCATACCGATATGTTTTGGGTGGAAACTTAAACCACAATTTTTCGCCTATGAGTCAGGTTCTACATTCATTGTGCCGTTCAATGAGTAACGTTAAATTCTATTATGACTACAATTTTTCCATGTCGTGAAGGAAATGTACAAAGTCAACTATATACGAAGACTCGAAATTAGTATGCAAACAATAAGATATTGCGGATCAATCAAAAAGATTTTTTAAAATAAGGCGAGTGATAAATGGACAGGCCACGGTCACAAGTGGTCGATTCTGGACATAGACATTTTTAACCGGTCTCCAAGAAGAACTGTATGAATAGGATTGTTATTGTCTATTTATCCTATTTTCACATTTTACGCTACTGTCTACATACTGCTATATATCTGTCGGCCTCTAAACAACATTAGGCCCGAAACACACGAGCAAACAGTGCGCGTCTGAGCGTTTTCTGCGCCACCTTGACCCCGGTTCGAGTGCGGCACCTGGTTGTAATAACCGCCCGTGTGTGCGTTGCGCAGTGAAACAATGCCACTTAATGGCCAGTTCACACATTACACGCTAATGTGCCCCTCTCTCTCTCTCGTTCTCTCGCTCGTCTATTGTGTCAAAAGTGCGTGTATACGTCAAGTGTTTAGTACGTACGTAAGGATGGTTTCACGACGCTAAGTTCTTATAAAGAGACTAAGTGCAGAGAATATTTCGATGCAACTATGTATGGAAAAATGTTATTGTTCCTGCTGCTGGCCAAGAAGTTTGGTAGCTAAAAATGCTCCAAAGAGTGAGTCTATCTACCATTCAAATAAGAATGCAGGGAAGATTACAGTGGAACTATTTTGAGGTGAAATCTGGACCCAGAATCCTACTGCCGTCCTAAAATACAAGAATAACACTAGTTGCCTTAGAGTCCTATAAGCCTTATAGTCTTACAGTACAGCTATGAAGGTTATAGAGGGTACCCATTAGCAGTAGTGATCGCTACTGCTGACTGCCAGCTAAAAATATAATAAACCTTCTTAAATATTCCGTTTACGCAGGCGCGCGCGCGCTAAACATTCTACTGGCAATACCAATATTAAATAATTATTTTATTAGCAAAGCTCTACTTCACTTCTTAGCAAATGTTTATAGCAACTCCACACTCATTAGGAGCGACGCGGCTATAAAACGCACTGGTTACACTGGCCGGCCGGAATATTGACCGACAATGTTATGAGATGTTGGTGCTCGTACAGATTTGAGTTTACTGTTTCCTTACTACACGATATTCAAGACCGTGTCGTGTTTATACATTTTAAATGAATCGTCTGTCTGTGGCACACATTGTGTTATATCTTATGTGCTTGCGCCCACCGTACCGCGACTTGTTAAATAATTTTCGACGTAATAAGCATATTCGAACCAGAAATTCGTGTCAGATTATGATGCAATTGATAGAATACTTTCATATAATTAAGTTTTACAATGCGATTTTGTTGTTGAGCATCCACTGTGGCGTAGTTACGGAACTCTTTCACGTATGTGCATATTGCAGGTGTCA
The DNA here is from genome assembly GCA_018248815.1 of Croniades pieria auraria. Lineage (NCBI taxonomy): Eukaryota > Metazoa > Arthropoda > Insecta > Lepidoptera > Hesperiidae > Croniades > Croniades pieria. Next base: position 5,468 of record DWJK01005787.1, read on the forward strand.
ACAGCGTGCTCGAGAAGATGCTAGGCGATGCCGCAGGTCTTGCTACGTATGTAGGGGGATGTAAAACTGGAATTCGATCAAATGAAGGTAGAAAATTAAAGATCAATTTTATCTGTTTGCTGGCGTCGTGTGACGTTTCGAGATGTCTATTTTTATTGGCCGTGTCCATCTTCTAATTAATTGGCCCAGTTCGTGGTTCGCGAGTAGGCCTCGATGTGTCTATGGCAATCATAAATTTACAAGGGGTTCAATTAAGTTTTATTGAATCGTAAAGCTACGGACTTATTTGTTTGCATCTTCTTTCATCGGTTTGTTTTCTAATAAAGTGCTGAAATAATTCGAACATTGCACGGTTATTGCCTTCTGTAACAGCTCAAGGCAGGTGATCTTATGATTGGCTCTCTTCTCGGCGTGATATATACGATTAACTTCAATGTTCGGTTGTTCAGTCGTAATTACACATGAATTCCAGTAAGCGTTCTTAAATTTCAATTAGTCGTGTTAGTTCTCGAATGTCCTTTAGGGTAGTTGTGTAAACTGTAAGATTTTCGTTGGGTAAGTCTGTGTGTAAATTTAATGACCATTAATATTTTAGGAATTCCTATAGTCTAAACTTGACCAAAAGTTTCCATTTTTTAGATGTTCCGAGGAAACATTAAATCTTTCACGAATCATTTTTGTATAATATGTACAGATACATACGTTTAAATTGACTTATCGGAATCAAACCCAGAACCTTTTACGCATCGTACCGCTACTGAAGCATAATCTTTGGGTATAGATAGATAAACAGTTATAAACTTTATTAAATAATAATTACGTAATATCACGCCTGTAATCCCCGAAGGGGTAGGCAGAGGAATGTAGTACACTCCCACGTTTTCACTAATTACGTATAAGTCCCATGGAATATGTAGTGAGCCTATTGCCATACACCGGCCACAGATCCAGACTCCAAATCACACTACTGTAAATTCTAAATTAGAAAAATCCATCAGTACCCCGACCCGGAATTGGAACCCAGGACCTCCCGATCGGCTGTCGCGCTTGCAACCACTCAACCAACGAGGCAGTAATAATTATATCTAGTAAATCAAAATATTCACTTTTATACGCAAGAGTGGGTAATTTGAAAATGGAACTTGTTTTTATTGAAATACCAGAAATGTTTTTTAATCGCGGAACTACAACTTGGCCGGTTCGAATAAAAACGTCTCGTTCTCACACTGACCCCTGAACTTGATGTTTTCATTCGATACTTGACCCGCTTCTGATTCAACTGTTGCTTGCTGGATGGACATATTGCGGAATTTAGTTTTTTTTTATATAAATTTTGCAGTGGCTTAACGTTTATTGCACTAAGTTTTTATTTTAGATAATTCTATTTTACTATTAAATATTTCGTGAATATTTATACACATGATTTAAAATGTACCGGTTTTACTCTCGTCTCCGTCGCGACCTCGCTGCAAGCGGCGGAAGCTCATGAGGAAGGACCTCGTACAGGTCCGAAACTAGTCGGGCTATCCCGAAAAACATACGTGACTTAAGCCGGTACATTTTTAATCATGTAGATAATTCTATTTCGGCACTTGTCGTAACATTTTATTTACTGTATGGATTAGTGTCGTAGTATAGTTATTATAATAAGAGACATTTGAGCTTTTTGCTCAGGCGTAGCGATGAAACCATAAGCGATAGTATTTAGATGTTTCGTTTAATTTTAAAATATAACCCTATAGATATTTAAGAAAAATCTCAAAAAGTTTTCCGTGTTATCCCATAGAATAATATCAAATTTACTCGAGTAATTGTAAAGTATTAAAAATCATAACGGTGAATATAATTCTAGAGATTACGGAAAAATCCTCCAAATTGGTCAGTAATTAAATGCAAATACTGGTAGTAGCGCGCGAAAAGAACGGCGACCATCATTTAATTCGCCCAAAGTGGGACGCGAGCGCTGAGCTGTCGCGGTCGCTCGCCACTTTCACCTCCATCGGCCGCCGATCGCCCTTTCAGAACTGTCAGTTTGTTAAATATCGACTGCGCTATCACCGATAACAACTTGTTTCGATCTCCATCGTGTGTTCCGCCGAATTTTTTTCCGATTTTACGCTACCAAAATCGATTAATCAAAAAGAAATATGTAGAATTTTCTTCATTGTTTTTTTTTCCGCATCAAATCCTTGACTGTTTCACGGTCGACACCGTTTACATGTCAGAAGGACAACAATATGCCGGTGATGTCCGATGTTGGTCGAGTACAAATTGGCTGGCTCCAGACGCCAACTTTTTTCACAACATTTCTCTTCTCTATTATGTAATATAAAATTTTACAAGAGATGTCCCGAAACTAGTCCAGTCATCCCGAAATAACCAGTGTTAATTAATATTAATAGAACAAAGTCAATTAGTTTATTTAGTATTTAAGTATCTAAAAGGCACAAATCTCACTAATTTCAAAATCCCTCAAAATACACGGTCATCCTATAGAATGAGGTCTTAATTTGGCAGTAAGTCAACGGTTATTTCGATGCGAGTCTCAATCGTGCAGTTTTTCCTTAATTGAACTTGGTTAACTTATACCATGTATTTAAAAAACTTTAAAATTACACATAACGTTCGATTGAAATCACCCATAAAGATGTAAGGTTTACGCCGAGTAATTTTTTTGTTCACATAGGCATAAAATTATTTATATGAGGTACGGAATATGATAAATTCATTTTTTTCAGCTGCTTGGTTACCATAGCACTGACTGTGCTTTGCTTGGGAATACAGGATGGTGGTGTGAAATGTATTTCTATATACCATTTTTGTTGCAGTGTTTAGTAGTTAGAGCTGAGGTCCAGTGGAGTCAACGTATGCTGATAGTATGTCTAGTGCACTATACATTCGTAAATATAATATGACTGGTATACGAGATTTTTTTCTGACTTTTATTTGATGATAATATCAGGATTGCGGTGTCCATGTGATACGTGTTGTGGCGGATAAGTCCGGTAGTTATATTTATGACAGAAAACAAACCCCGCTTGAATAAATTGATCGTTAAATTACATAACAATATAAGTGTTTTTGTTATCTTTCTGCTTCATATTCTATTCTTGTATTATTAACAAAACATACCCTAATTTTATCTTATCTATTGTTACGTTTTAACGGCAAAACCGCTGAACCGATTTGAGTGAAATTTTCCATGAAGATAGTTCGGAACCTGGAAAAGGACTTAGGATGCATATAACGCTTCAATCGAATGCCTGAAATAAGCGTTTATGAGAATGTGCGCTATTCCTTTTAGTGTCAGCGCGTATTAGGAATCAGTGTACAGCCAATTTAATGTAGTTCAAACTGACATCGACGTAATTGGTTCACGTTAATTACAAACGATAAGAATCACTAATTTCATCAGATTCGACAGGTAATTGTGATCGGCTAAGTGTGAAAACAGTCAATTTGCAACTGGGTGCGACTGAAACCGCAATGACACCTGAGAGTTACTTCAGTTGTTACGAAAAACTTATGTCAATGCGGTATAAAAAAACTTCAATAAATAGGGCATTAGTTTTTAAGTGACATTGGAATTTAGTACAATTATTATTGGTCCGCCAATCCGCGCTCGGCCAGCGTGGCGGACTACAGCCTTAACCCTCTCAATATGAGAGGAGACCCATGTTCCAACAGTGGAATGTTAACGGGTCGATTATTATTATTTATTTTTATTATTATTGGTTAGTATGAAAAATGTCAAACTAGTTAATTAATACCATTAAAAAAAAACCACATGTGACAATTTAAAGTAATTTACGAATCCTTACAGTGACGAATTAAAGATAGGCTTAACGAAAGTTGAAAATACATATTTCTCTTTAACCCCACGGGGTACAGTTACAAAGAAATGTACGATTTGCGAAATGAATGACAACTTATCGTCGCGCACGAAACTCGTTACATATTGCGTATTATCGAACGTACGATGGTCAAATTTAATGTCGTTTTTGTAAAATGTCTTTGTCATTTGCGGATTAGTCTTATTTACATTTGCCACTGTCGGGGAATCACCTCACTGTATCGTACCGAATCGGTTCGTTACGTACGTTAGCTTAATGTCAATAGAAATACTATATTTTAGACTCTTCTTTTTTTTCTGCGAGACAATCGTGTTAACGTTAATTGTTAATGTGTAATCGTTTTACTGTTGAACATTTGGTGAAGTGTCTATATATATGATTGATTTATGTCGTGGCATTTAAGTGATTATTATTAATTTTATTTAAAATGTTGTACCATTTAGCTCTATTGGCCCTCATATCTCACCTACATACTCTGAAATATAATGCCAACCTAAAAAAGTTACCTAGATTTAAAGCGTAGAAATTGTATTTTGTTTATGGACAATGAGTTAAAAAAATTGACGGCGGGTGTAATACATTTGTCCTTGCAATTCGTCTCGTCTAAAGGTTGTAAAGAGATGAGTACGTTTGCGGCTATCATTTTCTTTATGTGTATAGACTCCCTTAATTTTCTTAATATTAATCAACGTCATCGTCCAATCCCGACTGACATACTGCCCGGTGGAGTATAATAATGCGAGAATGAGTTAGTTTATTTAAACGGAGTGTGAGAAATATTTCAAACGTCAAGCGAAATGACGCGGCTTACGATGCAGTCACGATGTTGTAATGCTGGTGCCGTGGGGCGTGTGCGGTCCTTGCGGCAAATTGAAAATTAGGGCTACCATCTTCGCAGTGGAGTTTTTCACTTTAGAAAACCTAGTAGACTCATCAGTTTATTGTAGTTCAATTTAATTTATTTGGATCTGTTCATTTGTTTTTCCCTACTGATACTTAACAATCCCATTACGTAGATTCGGTTCAAAGATTATGTGTATTATCCTTTATGAGTTCACTTCAAAGTTTTTATAAAAAAATATATAATAATTACGTTGATTTATGATTTTTTATAAACAGCGAGCACCTGATACCAATTGCTCTTATAAAAAAAAACATCAATTTTTCAATCACACGATATTCTTGATGTCTCACTTTAGTTTAATATTGATGTATCGGTAATCGATTGCTCTTCCGATTCGAGACCATCTCAAACATCCGGCGGACCAATATTTTTATTAATTTGCCAGATCCGGCTCCTGGAAATACACTGACCTGGTTTCTGATGGTTGATTAATAAGTTCACCATTACGAATATTAATAATCCATCGTGAATATACTGTAGTTATGTAGAGGAGTGCTTATAAAGACTCCTGAGTCGTCTTACTATTAAATGTTTCGTGAGTATTTATATACATGATTAAATGTGTACCGGCTTAACTCACGTACGTTTTTCGGGATGGCCCGGCTAGTTTCGGACCATCCCGAAGGACCTCATACAGGTCCGAAACTAGTCGGGCCATCCCGAAGAACGTACGTGTCTTAAGCCGGTACTGTATTTGTAAC
>DWJK01005788.1:0-10925 GCA_018248815.1 Croniades pieria auraria
TTGGCCAGCGTGATAGACTTAGAATTCACAAAAAACCTTAGAATTCATAAAAAAAAATTCTAAGGTGCGTGAATTTGCTAACCCGCACTTGGCCAGCGTAGTAGACTATGGCCTTAACCCTCTCAATATGAAAGGAGACCCATATCCCAACAGCGGAATGACAAATGGGTCGATTATTATTATTATTATAATTTTATATTTAGTTTCAGTTTACACATTATTTAACTAGATATGGGAATTACTATTTATATAGTTAGTTTTATTAAACCTTGCGCTTTCTCCCCTTCTTCATTGGTGTAAAATTACGAAGCATAAATAGATGAACAACGCTTTATATTCTCTGTCAGCATTAGGAGCGTGTCGTGGATGGATTTGTATACAAAGAACACAAAGTATCCGACTTAGAACAGATAACTAAACTTATCATAACGTAACACCAAGCCTATAATCTCCGAAGAGGTAGGCAGAGGAGTGTAGTACACTCCCACGTTTCACCAGTTACGAGTTACTAAACTTATCGTTTATGCATTGCCAGGAATCGAATTCAGAACACCGTCCGTGACAGATCAGTGAAAAAAAATTTTATTATTCTTACTATATAATCCCGCCAGGTCCCTTATAGCGTAGGCAGAGGGCTAATAGCAATGAATGAAGAAAAACGTTTAATACGTAACTTTAATTCGTTATACATATTATCTTTTCCATTGAATACAATAATAACGAGACTGCAGCAAGTGCATAATAATGCATTTGCTGCAGTCTCGTTGCATTTGTTATGAAGAAGAATATAGATTTTTATAGCTGACCACTTTTATGTAACACTTTTAGAGTCAATCAAATATTGAGTTGTATTTTATAGCTCCAGAATACGAGTATGAAAGCAATGCTATTCTGCTTTCGACTTTCATTTGTATGGATATTTTTATAAAATATTGGGCTATTTTAGTTATTGATTTTAGAACAAAATTAAAATCACATGAAATAATTAAATTAATCATATTACATTATGTTAGACTGCCTCGTTGGTGGAGTGGTTGCAAGCACGCACGACTGCTGATCGGAAGGCCCTGGGTTCAAATCCCGGGTATGTACTACTAGATTTTTCTAATTTTGAATTTCTAGTAGTGACTCGAAGTCTGGAATAGTGGCCCATGAATGGCAATAGGCTCACCACCTATTCGTAAACGTAACTGATGAAACGTAGGAGTGTATCACACTTCTCTGCTTACCCCTTCGGGGATTACAGGCGTGTTGCCTTTTTAATTATATTACATTTTTGGTAATGTGTAGTGTATTTAATATTTGCTTGATATACAAGATATACTATGTTGAAACAATAAATTATTACGATAGATCACGATGACAAAACAGTATTAAAATATTTTTTTGTGTTTCAGTATTTAGGGTTCCTTTACACACACATTTCCAATCCCAAAGTAGGCGGAGCCTATTCTATTTTCTGTGTTGAAAACAGTTAAAAAAAAAATAATTTCGAATTTGAATACCTACTGTTTTAATATTTTTAAATCTCATATAATCTACAAATTATTTATTTTGTGAAATTTTCCACAAGCAAAATAGCATGACAAAAAAAGTAAATGTATCTTTTTAAAAAACACAACTTTAATTCTAAAAATATTTCTAGAACATCTGGATCGCCGGTAAAACGCACCTTTGGTGGACCGTTTGAATAACTCACATAGTTAGCTCTGCGTAAATATGGTTATTTTCCTTTCTGTACGAACGTGGTCTTTCCGCCGCGTCCAGGCCGGGACGCCCGCTAATCGGGTTATGCGACCGCAGACCGCGGCTGCTCAAAGGACCTCGCAAAAGCATCCTTTGACTGTGTCCTTAAATATTTGCCACAGCCACAACCGCGCATCGTTTTCTATACAAACAACAACCTTTCGTGAACTTGCTGACGTTGGATTTATCGTATTAAGCTGTTTAATGGTACTGCGTTTGTTAAGGCTTGTGCGTAACGTGGATATTACTTTGATTTATATGTACTTATAGTTATATGTATATAAGCTGATATATATAAGTGATATGCGTATAAGATATGTATATAAGCAGTGATAGCCTAGTTGTTAAAAATACAGGCTCTCACTCCGACGATGCTAGGTTCAAATACATGGCGCGCACCTCTTTACAAGTGTGTATTAAGTTTAAATATCACTTGGGGTGAAGGAAAAGTTAGAATTTATAAAAAAAAATTTAAAGTGTGTGAAGTCTGCTAACCCGCACTTGGCCACCGTGGCGGACGATGGGCTTAACCGTCTCAGTTTGAGAGGAGACCCAAATTCCAACAGTGGAATGTAACTGGGTGGATTATTATTTTATTATTATTATTATATTATGTACCGACTAATTTCATAAAGTTAGGTTGCAAACATATGAAGATCATTTACGTCGATAGTGATTACTGACCGAACTGCCCGTAGAATAAAATTCCATAAGAACATGTGACCAACATACTTTTTCTTTACTTTTTAGACTATTTAGATCTATTTCACGGTAGATACTATTTCACGGTAGTGAAACAAAAATTTTAAAAAATAAAAAAAAAATTGAAGCTTTTGTTTCCCTACCATAAAATATAGGCCTAAACGGTCTGAAAAATATAGAAAAATTATGATGATCTCATCTTCTTAAGGAACTTTATTCGACGGGCACCTCGACTATTTTCATCTGTTTTGTGTGAAAGAAACTTCGAGTTTAGAAACCAAATATTTTATTGCGTTTGAAAGTTTTCATGATTTTTTTTGTTACAGAAGTAGTGCGGACTATACGGTTTATTAACATGTGTATCCGACATTATGACGAGATCTGATTGCCCATCTTTACTTTGGTGATCTGTTTAACATTTAACCTGATGTTTCATTTAAGATATTCCATGAATACTAGTTAATACTGACTTCCATGATTAAATAAACCCGTTTCGTAGAGACATTTGCTGTCTGTTGATTTAATATTGATAGCGCCGCGGCCGACACGGTCCCACGGCGAACGTAGGATAACAAAACTGTCAACTTGCTAGCTATCGATACTCAGTGCATCTCGTAACTACATAGTCTCGATAAACGAAAACTAAACAAACGTCCGAATTCCCCGAGACTGGACCAATATTCCAAATTCTTAACATCGAATACCTTTGCATAAAGACAAAATAATAACTCAGGTCCGTCCGGGATTCTAATAATCCGCCGCCGTACCCTTCACTCAAACGGACGCCCGACCTGCCGTCTTTCATAAATATCAAAGCAGCGCAGGAAACAATTTCTTCCGAATCCACGGGCCGCGTTCACACGTCGCCCCAGTTACTGGCGGCTAACACAATTTTATTGGAGCATAAAGAACGAGCTCATCATGCAAACGCCAAGTCGTGGGACGTGGTGCCCCCGCGGTAAAACAATTTATCTGCATCGACGGAATTACGAGCGGTGTGTTGTGAATAAAATATGTCGCCGGCTGTCACTCAAACGAAGACGTCTGTGTGTATATATGCACGTTTCCACGGTATTTGTCTACGTCTGTCAAACACGTCATTATTCGAAATAACGACATTGTTTTAAGAGAAACGCATGCAAGAATAAAAATATATATAACTTTATTATACCAGTATCAACACTTTGTATAACTACATAAGTTATATACCGAATGTATTTCATTTTATCCTTAGACATATGCATTTTGTGATTATTTTGTTTCTTCCCTACGCTGCTCGGCATAAAATATTTTTCTGTTTACTTTCAATTCACTTGTAAGTAAATTTATCATAAATTGTTTAGATAAACAGAGTCTTATACAATTATTTATCAAATATTAAAACGCAGTAATAAAAATTAAATAACTAAAATCACCGGCTTTACTACTATAGCGTAATAAATAGGTAATTACATTCAATGGAGCTTCCGAAGTTGACACAGTAGTCACAAAAATAAAATAAAGTTTTATATTTCTGTAGTTTTAAAAATGTGCATGCCAGAACGAAATTCTTAACCAAACAAACACTAATTCTAATCGTTTACCAGATAGTATTAACGGTTACAGCATTTTAATACTTAACCACGTGTAAAGTGCGTGCCTCAACACAAAAGGTTGTTTTAAAAAGTTGGATTGCGTAACTATAAAATTTGTTATTTGCTGGCCGATTACAAACTCTCAAAAAAAAAGATAACAATCTCTCAAAAAAAAAAGTCATACGTGGTACTTGTCTATGATAAAGCTATTCCGTCATTTGCCGACAAGTTTCATGGAGACAGATTCTATTACTGGGCAGGGCAATGCATTGCTTCCATGTTCGTATATTTTTCGGTCCTCGTACGTTCTACAGTTTCCCTCATAATTTCTGCGCGTCTATATCTCCATAGTGATGGTTGCGACCAGCCCAAAACATCAGATACAATGCCGGTCTTTCATAAGTATAACAAATTTCATACTGACGTCATCTTATTGACATAAAATAACACTTTGTAAAGGTGCTTTGTCTTAAAGAGATTATTGGTTGGAAAATGAGAAAGAGTATTCGGTAATAGATCGGACGTGTAGAAAGAATGGCCGACAAAAGAATGATGAAAGATATACAATGGGAATATTATGGATGCAGGTGCCACGAAAGAGCAAGACTCAACTATCTTGATCAAATAAATCAAGGACTGACTGATGGCATCAGAAGTCTATAAATCTGGTACGAAGAGAGTGACAAGCAGATGAAGCCCATCTGGTGTGGAAGGATAGAGTTATTTGTCACTCGGTGCTTTCGGACTATCGGTAAGGCATTTGGTGGGGTGGTATGACAATAAATATAATAAATTCTGAAGAAACCAATGGTTTACTCGCGACAGGTGTAGACTAGCCTGAAAATGGTATAAGTCTTCGCGTTTTCTGTGTGCGTTTGTCTCATTATTATCATCAGAGACAAATCCCACTATTGAATACAAATCTCTATACGCTGTCTCAAATTAAGAGAGTAAGTTCACATATTTCATATGGCTTAGAGAACATTATGGGGAACACAAGTTTAAAAAAATAATAATCGACCCATTTATCATTCCACTGTTGGAATATAGGGCTCCTCTCATATTGAGAGGATTAAGGTTAGTCTACCACGCTGGCCAGGTCCGCGTTGGTGGACTTGGCAGAATTGGCAGTTGCAGGTTTCCTCACGATGTTTTTCTTTACGATGGTTTCTTTAAAATTAAATATATTTTTTTTATTTTCTTTTTTATACTAGTCGCAAACAAAACTGGAGGTTATTTGTAGTAAAGTGGGTACTACACCACTAATATTATTCATGATTATGTACATATATACAGTTATAAGTCGAGTTTAGAATATCTTGACGTGGGTTAAAGTACTTGACAAAATTACCCAGCGAATTCAGTTTGTAAACTATAGTACGTTCAGTAAAAAATATTATGATTATTGTAGAATAACATGAGCTTTTGGGAACCCTGATCGCTAAATTTGACATCCGACGAGAACTAAAAGAAAAAGCCACCACTTAGGTGAACAACGATGGAAAACTCACGTAACATAGATTTCTAATAGAAATGGCACTACACATCATAATAACAGTGATAGCCTAGTGGTTAAGAATTCAGCCTCTCACTCCGGGGGTGCTGGGTTCAAATCATGGCGCGCACCTCTTTACAAAAGTGCGTTTTAAATTCAAATATCACTTGCTCAATATGAGAGGAAACCCATATTCCAACAGTGGAATGTTAATGGGTCGATTATTATTATTTTTTTTTATGTTCAACGCAACACCCACCGGTTTCAAAAACTTCTAACACCCCTAATAGATAGTATCTGACCTATTTAGCCAAGATATGAAATTGAACGAATGTTACACATATAGGCATTGTGCCTGTATACTCGTATATAATATAAGAGTGTAGGGATCTAATCGGTTTAATGGTTCGTTGGCCAGTGTAGTACACAGCGGAACATTCTAGATCATCTCAATATTCAATTTCTCGGAGAATAAGGTAACATGATTTGCCGCATCGAAATATCTTATGCATTTTAAATTTTGCTCTTCGGTTTTTCCCTTTTACCGTCGCATTTAAGAAACTCTCTGATTTTACAACAAAATGCAACCTTATATATTTTATGGTCTTCTAAATCTAATAGACGCAATCTCAACGGCTTTTGATTTCCTCAAAGTGTTTTCCTCTTTTTATGCTATCGACCAACTTATCCAGGTGTAACCAAAGCTCTTTTTGATGAGTCTTCTGCATTTTTCTTCCATCAATTGTCAATGTATCACACAACGTGGTAACGTGGTATTGGTCAGGTATGACCAATACCACTTGAGCTTTGTACTGCTCGCATCAGTCTTCGAAACCATTAATGTCATCTTTACGATTTCATGCACTGAACAGAACACCACCTTCACATAACATTCCGAGTGAATTTCTGCTTATGAAACATTGAAATATTAAAGAAAAGCGAAAGTGTTGGAATAAATTAGCTGAGACTCTTTTTTGTACCCTGGGTGTTAACTACTGGGTGGTTTTCAATAATTTTACCCTGGTTGAAGTTAATTACGAATTACTATGATTTAGCAAATTTATATGAGTGACCACAAACCTCGTTCTCCTTTTCTTATCATACACTAGCGTTTAGACATGATCCCCCCAGATAGGATGGAAAGGAAAACTTGTTGCTTTGAAAAGACCTAGATCAAACGTGTGCTAAATCAAAGATTTCTTTTTAAATACTTTTACAAAAGGGACTTGTGTACATATATGTACACACCTACTCTATGACACTCTTTCTCTACTGACTATTTTTAGGAAAACATCGCCAACCAATCGCTTCGGAAACAAACAATTCAGTCAATATTCAAATGTAATCTGAAAGTGGTTTGTTTAATGTCGATATTTTCTTAATCATCGTTACTGGACTGGTGAGCGAATTGCTGTATTATGAATAGCTGTATTAGGAATATATGATAGCAGTGCTAGCCTACTGGTTTATGAAAAATGTAATTTTTATGGTTAAAATGTAACTGGCTGTAACGACACGGAAACGATTAAGAGACACACCTAGAATTATTCATAACGTCCTCTACAGCACACAAAGCGTACCAACCCGCACTTGGTCAGCATGGGAGATTATACCGCAAGGCCATCAAAGAGTGACAGAAGACCCGTGTTCAAGAGTGGTACGGTAAAAGAAGAAAAAACGGTAAAAGAACGGCAAGAGACGGAAACACTACATATAAAGTATACAGTCCGTCCCTTATTACTAACAATAAATAATAATAAAAATTAAATTAATAAATGTTGCATATCTAATTAAAGAGGTTATATACTAAGAGGATAGGTCGAGACCGGCTCACGCGAAGGTCCGGGATTAGGGCTCCAACAACGATCAATCACAGCCCTTCATACACAAACTAAAATGGCGGTTGTGTTGCGTATAATCAATTTTCATATATACATTCAGGAGCTTAATGGTAAGGTAGTAATCACTCATCTATTACGCCCATAAGCTACTAGCTCCATAGAGATCTACCTGTATGCTTAGCGCGGGAATAGGGAAAACCCTTCACGAGGGTTCTCCGTAGCGATGGACTGAGACCGGCTAATAATAATGATAATGTACAGGGAATTTAACAAATAAAACGTTATTACTTAATAAAAATACACCATCCGTACTTGGTAATGAAATAATTAAATTTGTTAATTGATAAAAAGGATCATCATTAGATATATATCAGAAATGTTTATGCAAAAAAGTCGATTTTATATAGATAAGTTATATTAAACAGCAAACATATTTTTAGGATATTTTAAAGCGGAGACTTCACTCACAATTGATGATGATTCGACATAATCAACCCTTTTCAAAAATCCATTATAGGACACAAGTATCTTTGTAAAAGATGAATGTCGGCTGGCCACAGGCGCAGTAGACAAAATTATGGAGAACGTGCAGTTTCTCCACGATGTTTCCTTTACTGTTGTAGCGAATATTAAATCTGAAAACATTGCATAACTTCCAAAAGATAATCAGTGATGAATGTACAAGAAACCCGCCAGGTCTGTGAGGATTATTGCCAATCCGTGTTTTCTCCCTACCCCGTAAAGGACCTTGCGTAATGATATAATAATAATATAACTTAAAACAGAAGTTAATACGTACATTATTCACCATTTGAAAACGAGAGGCAACTCGTGCCGTGTCAATAGCTGTGACCTAATTTGTTCGTTAATATTGAATTAAATCGAATGAGATTTTGCTCATATTAAGCACTTACCTACTGTTCGTGATTTCGTAAACATACGATGTGAACGAGTGGATTGGCTTAAAGAGCAACTCGCTCAGAAACGAGTACATTAAAAATATTAATGTGCATTTAATTTATACATAGAAGAAACATAGATTCTTGGCACTTTTGGCTTCATAAAATTATGTGTGATACTCGGAACCAGCATGTGGGATAAGTAAACATAAATTTGTCTACTCGTAAACACGCAAATATCAACATGGCACATGCGAGGATTGTGCTTCCTCTCCCGCCATCTGACTCCTACCAATATCTACCGCTCTCGTCTTCGACGCGTGTGTACCTCGCTATTACGTCTCACGGTGAAGAGGCTAGATGACTACTGCGAGTTAAACGCACTTACAATTGGTATAAGGCGTAGTTGTCAACAGGCTAGGTTGATTCTTTCTCGAGATATCGTACCACAAAAATTATTTACACACGCACACGCACACGCACACGCACACGCACACGAACACGCACACGCACACACACGAGCAAACATCTCTCCGAAAATACCCAGAGTAACTTCTTTATACCTCAAAACATGAAGATCTATTAAAAACTCAATTTCTAAAAGTCAGAACGAAAAAATAACTTCCCCCCTTTTCGGAAACCTTCTATATATTTCCAAAGTAAGACGTTAAAATAACAAACGCTTTGCATATTTCTACGCAAGAACATTTGAATTATACCCAGGCTTAACGAAATTATACAAAATACCTACGAACAAGCGTAATACGTCTAAGATACTGAAATTTAAGATTTACTGAAAGGCTTTTATAAAGCTATTGGAACGAAAGTTAATGTTTCAATAGGTGTCAAGTTCAGGACATAAATCTTTTCGAGATCATTACTTTCTTTGTAAAAAGGATTTCCTTTCGCAGTGACTTATTGACCTGTGTTGATAAATAGAATTGAAGCAATATATTTTCTTCACTTTGAGCTTTAAGAGAATTAATTATGTAAATGCGGTTAGAGTTAAATTCAGGTTTTCACCTAATTTTAATAAATTTCTAGGCGTATGCGAGCTGATTTTCGAAATAATCTAATTAATATTGATAACGAAACTCTACAGATCAATATAATAAACTTTGACATAATTTTACAGCGTTTATATCTTAGCGCTCAAATCGCTGTCACCAAGTTTGACTGGTCCATTGGGACCGTAGTCAGTGAACCTGTCTATCAAGCGTATACTCGTGGGTTCAAAGTGAGGACCAATATTTTATGTGATAAGCACAAGTATTCATTTTTATCTGCGTGTAAAAAGACGTATAAGGCCATTTTAAAACTTACATGTGTAGTTTATCAGCCTTCTGGTTACCATAACACACATTCTACCTACTTTCGAATCAGATCACCGTGTGTGGAGATGTCCCATGACATTTATATATGCAATAATTTTTAAAATAAGGAACATTCTATAAAATCTGTAATTGTTATGTGAGAAATTAATTAGAAACAGGAAAATACTAAATATACTTAACTTTCATTACATGTTCTCGTCCACATTGACCAAAATTTGTTACGAAAATTATTAAACATTTAGTTCATGAATAGTCGAAAATTGATAGCTAATCTTAATTGGACTTTTCAATCCGGAATTTAATTGGAATTTAATTGGATTTTAGTTGGAATTTAATTGGAATTTAGTTGGAATTTAATTGGAATTTCAGATAAGCTTTAATTGTAATCGCTAGACATCTGTACCTACTTATGCATAATACTATTAAGTTTTTAAAATAGGTTTTTCAGAAAGGTAGAAAAATTATTTACAATAGTATTAAAACACAAACGCCAAATAGTTTGACATATCGTCTTCAAAATAATCAAATGAAACCTCTTCAACTTGAGACGCACATTTACCTAAAGTGTAGCATCAAGTCCTTTCTCTCAGAGCTTTACAAGATTCCGATACCCTTTCAAGTACTCAACACCGTCGAAGGGTTTTCCAATGAATTATAGCCACGATTCCTTCACCTGAGATCCTCTGCGAATAACGGCCCACGCCCTCGTAATGGTATCGGCGATATTGAATTTTTCTCAATATACCAATGAAAAAGATTCTCAAATAGTTTTAATAAAAAACTTTAACTTTAAGGTACTATTTCAGTAATAAAACTAAAGAGGAACATTGCCACTTTTAGTTAATTAAAGGAATTTCCATAAGAATGAGAAACTTCATTATAATTTTCCATGTCATGTGACATTTATGTCACATATTTATGTAACGAAAGTGGGTACGATCCTAACATGACTACCAATATCTACCTACCTGTATACTAATGAATTAGAGCATACACAGTACCTTGTACATATGTCGAATAGCACCTTCAATATATACACAGATGTATGTATGTACATATGTACGGCTATGGTCTGACGGTATACTGACCAAATGCTATAGCAATATTACTTAGAATTGAACTACCATAGATAAGAGCTTGAGTGGCATGTCTGTAAATATTGTTTATGACAATTTAGGCTGGTATAATATTGCATTGACAGGTTGGTTAGTTCAACAATATTAAAGTAAATATGGGCTCACTATGGGCTAATGGAAACAGTGATAGCCTAGTGGTTAAGAATTCAGCCTCTCACTCTGGGGGAGCTGGGTTCAAATCGATGGCGCGCACCTCTT
>DWJK01005789.1:0-10923 GCA_018248815.1 Croniades pieria auraria
AAATTATAGTTTATAAATCCATTGACAGGTGATTTTTAGTTGATTTATTAATGATGATGCATTGAATATTTTTAAATACTGTTCTATATGTTGTGATATTAGGAACGCGTGTGGTGTGTTCGGTCTATAAAAGTAATTGTGATAAAAATATATATGATAAAATAAATATATAAAAAGGCAAGAAATACACAGTTATATTAGGTATTACAGTTTTATGTTATAGTTCGTTATTCGGATAGCACCGAATGCCAATTAACACTATCCTTAAAGACTTGATATCGGTAGGAAACACTTTCAGAGATACAGCCGTCAGTAACGAAGAAACGACACAGAAGAAGAAAGACCTTTTAATTAATTTTTTTATTCATTCATTCTTTTATTCATTCATTACTCAGTCTTAAACGCACGCCGCGCTTGTTTTAAAATGAAAAAAAGAAAAAATTAAATTACAAAATTATTTTCAAGTTATATAAACTAAAACCAGTTAAGCACGTTGAGGAAATAGCATATCAAAGAAAAGAAAAGAAATAATATGACGTTTTAATCGCTGTGAAGTCATGCTCTACAAATCGCTCACTGCAATTAAGATGCCTCCGCGCAGCGCTGCGACTAGCTATAGAATATTCCACTGCAGTGTTTTACATGATTAAAAACTTCTATCTCGCCAGTGTTAGTATAAATTGGAGAGGCTATTGATAGGTCTTCGAAGAGAAAAGTTGGAGCCAGTGGTTGATTTATGTAAAAAATAACGTTAGTATATTACATAGATATGTTATGTATTTTTATATGTATTTTTATGTAGATTCGTGAAATGCTTACAGCAGAGTTAAGGCATAGTTCGAGCTAATAATAATTACAATATTAAATGTATACTGATTGTATTACAACTATATTACACTGAAAACACGAATAAATATTTTTATAATTAGCCGTCGATACTTCCATACCCCGTTTAGAATATATGTGGAATATGGATATATGAATATGTATTTATTATATTATGTATACGTACGCTATTCTATTTATAGTTTTTTACATGTATATTTAAAAACCATTGTACTTTTATTCGTTACACTTATTAAATTCTCAACATCAGTCTGTCTTGATTGTCTTCAATACAGTACGACAAATTAGGTATTATAATAAGATAAATAAAGGGTTACAATGAGATAAATAGAGGGTTATAATAAGATGTAAAAGGGGTTACAATGAGATGAAATAAAAGCGTTAGTGTGTGTTATATACCAATTAAACTACCGAGGATCAGGCACGAATTTATGGGCCTATATTCTATTACTGTCTTTCTGCACTTTCTCAATAGTACTGAAACGTGACGGCAGCCGCTACCCTTGTTATTAGTTAGAAATGTTAGGATACATATACATTCATTGAGAATCATATATGTATGTATATGTTAACACAAAACATAATATTATCAACTTTACACTTCAGAAAAGCCGGCAGGAAAATTGTTGGAATTTAACAGTCGTAAACTGAAATTAACAAACCCGCACCGACCGCTACAAAGTGTAACTCACTAACTGACTAAACTTTTGTGTCATCTTTAAACTAACAACACCGACGCATCTAAATATAGCTGTACGTGTAAAATGTTAAATCACGCTTTTTGGTAAAATGGATTAAATTGTAAGGAAACCTGCACGTTTTACATGTCTCTTGTCTCATTATTTTTTATCCACGACGGAACGGAGACGGTGTATGCGTTTGGGATGAGAGGATATTTGTGTCTATGTGCAAACCAATATTAACATTTATCTCCAAAACCACTGGTCCGATTTTAATGCGGTTTTCAATGATGGGTTTTGATTTAATATAGATATATGAAATAGATAGATGTGGCAATAACATAGGTATTCAACTCCCTATGAGCTTAATAAGAAACGCACGAAAATCCGTCGAGGGCTGCCATCAATATTTTAAATTTCAACATAAATATAAATGAGCATATCTAACATATCTCCAAATTATTCACGTTGCTATAAAACTACAAAGCTAGTTCACTTAATGGTAGCCCTCGGTGCATTTGCTTGCGTTTCTTGTTAAGTTCATAGGGAGTTGAATACCTATGTTATTGCCAAATCTACATCTTCGAGAGCCAAATCGGTACGTAGGGAAGTGCTATGAAAACGAGTACTCTGTTGTTCATACGTATGTATGAGCGACTCTGTGAGAGATCTAATCTACTTATATGTCAGCTTTGTACGTTATTTATCTCTCGTCATATAAATGTTTCAAATTATTTTGTCCTTTTTCAATTACATTTTAACCGCCGAGGGATTTTTCAAAATTTTTAATTTTGTTTTTTATTAGAAGTTCGAGTTAAAATTCCCTTTTAGGTTTCACTTGCGGAGTAACTGTTACTGCCCTTGATTGTACTAACCTGTATTGTTTTGTATAAAGGGATAGGCAGATATAGTAAAACAGGAACAATTGCAAAACAGCTAGCTAACAACTTGCTAGGGCTATGATTGATAACTAGAATTACTTTAGGTCTATTTGAGTCTAGATATTGACCAGTTTCAATACTTATTTTTTTGGAAATCGCTATTCAAATTAAATAAAAATCTTGCAACTCGAAATCCTTAATAACATACATCATGCTTACGTATTCCCGTAAAGGTAGTCAAAGCGATGTAGTACTCCCTCTTTTCGTCTCCAACAGGTCCCATGGAAAAGGACGTGAGCCTATTGCCATTTATCGGGTACAAACCCAGACTGGAAGTTTCATTAGAAAACTCTGACAGAATCGAGGATCGAATCTAGGGCCTTTCGCTAAGCCGCGCTTGCAACCACTAGAGTAACAAAGCAATCATAAACATGAATGATTAATAAAATTTTGGTTTACTTTGTTATCACCATCTAATCTAAACTTAGGTTACATTGTTCCTAATACCTATAGAGATGAGGTTACTTTATCACCAATGTAACTAATATGTACTGTAACTTCAATGTAGACCTCATTTGCATTCAAAATAATATTATTATTATTATTAGGTACTATAATTAGGTCGAATAGAGGTACACTTATGTACATCAATGCTCGCCGTCTTCTAGAACATTCAGACCGGAACTGTAGTGGCCGTTGGACGCCGGACGAAAATACGTATGCATTATTTTACGACGCTGCGTTAAATAAACTTGCTCACGGGAAACCACGGTCTGCTAATGTTGTTCAAAATAAATAGTTTTTTTTAATTTTTTTTTAATGTTTTCTTAAGAGTTTTTAGTTATAAATTTGCTTAAATCTAATTTTTTATGTGACATTTTATTCATATTTTGTTCGATACAGATAGTTCCAGATATTTTTAGTCGTAATATTTATTGGTTTTCTTCATGTATGTATGTATGTATTTTCTGTATAACCATAGTTTCGGACCTATCTGAGGTCCTTCTTCGTGAGTTCCCATGCAGTTATGGAACTATCCCGGAAAAACATACGTGAGTTGAGCCGGTACATTATTTAATCAAATACGTATATACTCGTAAATATGAACATTCATAATTGACAAGACAATGAATATCATAATTATTTCTGTACATGTATCATCTACTATATGTGTTTTCTTTACACCTCGTGTTGACGTCAGCAGCGATATGGTCAGAGGGAGAATTTTAAATTCTGTACAACTGAGTCTGAGGATCAAACAAAATACGAACAATAAGAGAAACGTCCGGTTTGTCCGAGGTTCTTATTGTAGAGTTTGCTAAAAATTCTCCAAAGAATAAACGGTAAATATTTGTATTTTCTTTCTCGGGCAATATACTCTCGAGCGAGTAAACAAAGCTTTAAGAACATGCTGTTGATATAGCTTTATCTGCTATTTTATGTGCAAGCAAATGTAAAGCTAGACAATTTATTTTTTATGGCATTGAAATAACAAACAGTAGAGTTCGACGCATCGTTTAGGAAAAGCCAAGTAAAATTTCAATAAATTTTGCAATCATAACAATATCTGTCCATTAAAGCATAACTGGGGTTGGTTGAATATCTGACTTAATAACTCTTTTTACAAGTAGAGAAAGTTTTGGTAACTGATTTTTCAAGATATACTGATGTTTATTTATTACACGTTTAATGACTCTGGCTAGTTCTGCTATTGTTAATATTATTGATAATAATATTGATAATAAAATTAATATTATAATATATGTTTATGTGAGTTTATTTTAGAGTTGTTTAAACTAAGACGACTAGATGCCTACTCTAACTTATGATCGCCTGTGTTGACTGGTAGAAAATACCAGTTTGGCATTAAGTCCGCCCCTTGTTACCAACATAAGGGAAAAAAAAGAAATAAACGCATATGATTCAACAATCGGTAGCGCGAGTTAATGACAGTGTAAATTGCACGACGGTATGTAAAACACAGTATGCAATTGTTGTATTTACACAGTCTGTGTCGTGCATTGCCACACTCCATGGTTGATCGACAACGGGACCGAGACTTGCGTTCAACACTATTAACATTCCATCACACGTTTAGCATAAAATTACAGTCAATACACACACAAACATATGTATATAATTACGTGCATGTATGTACATTACTTGCATCGGCTTAGAAAACAGACTGATTAATCGATTCAATGGATTTATTAATCTGTCGAATGACAGACTGTTTATGCTCATGCGATGGATTGGGTGTCAAGTGCAAAAAAATTGCTCGAGTTTATTCTTCAATAAAAAATCGAACGCATTTTTGGTCGTAGATGCCATCGTTAGATTCGTTGTATTAGTTTAATTGCTTCGATATGTAATGGAAGCATTAATAATAGGACAATACTTTTGGACAACAGGTACAATGTGATCCCATCCTAAACTAGACAGAACCTGTTCTGTGGTAAGCAGACAGCTGATAAATACTTAGTCTTGCCATAAATACTGTTATAATTAAAAATAAACGAAACATTACTTTTGAATTTGGAATCTGTCGTTTTTATACGATTGTTCATTGTGTTTTCTTATTTTCGCGCTAATATATTGTAAAATATTTTGTGATAATAAAATGCAGTGGGGTGATAAAGAGAACCGAATCGCTGTGTTTGCATTAAATAAAGTATGTATGGAGCCAAATACAATTTTTAAAATCCTCCATACGCTTGGTATTAGTCAAATGTTTGTGTACCGGGTTATAGATAGGTACACTGAAACCTCCTATGTTTGTGACAGAAAAATATCAGGCTGTCCACGTAGTGTTCGTACGAAAAAGGCGATCAAAGTAAAGAGGGAAAGAATTCGAATAAATCCTATCCGAAAACAAAAGATTTTATCTCGGGAGATGAAGACAGCACCTAGAACCATGTCGCGTTTTTTAAAAGACGACTTAGGACTTGCAGCCTATAAGAGACGCACTGGTCATTTCTTAACTGATAATTTAAAAAAGAATAGGGTGGTAAAATCAAAACAACTACTTAAGCGGTACACGAAAGGAGGTTGTTCTACTTTTAAAAACTGCTTATAAGACATTCATTATAATTGGTATTATAGTAAGCGTTAACGTTTCAATAGCGTGGTTAGTGGCTCTACCATACCCGTTGCTATTTTACCAAATAGTAAAAAAAATCATAATTGCGATCGTTGTACTGCAGAGCGTGAATTTCAATTTTTTCGTATATTTAAAAAAATATTCCATTCTGCATATATGTCACAGTTACAATTGGGTCTACTGATAAATGGTCGTACGTGTGCGGTACGCCTATGTTACATATGTACGTACAACTTGAATCATAAATCCAAAGTTTGTTCCAACTGGGTTCCCAGCTGATTGTATACTTTTACATATGTATTTTGGTTTTGTTTATCCATGTACACAGAAACAGTATATCAATAGGCACCTTCGTAATGATGTACTATTCTTTGTATATCTATCTATTAATAGACTGGTCCTCGTCAAAGTTTATCTCTATATAGGTTTCCAGTTTAACCCTTATATTGAGTACTTACTCAAAAATATTGAGTGGTAAAAAGAGCATTTTAATCACTTGTATTTACTTACGAATTATACACATGTACAGAGCGATAAATATAGAAGAAGCAAGTCAGCTCTGTAAGGCTAGATTTATTTGGCAATCGGTGTTCTCTGCCCACCTAAAAAGGGATCTGGTAGGATGATATGATATGTCTGCATAGGTTTTCATATCTTTACCGCGGCGGCTTAACGCAAAGGTTTTGTCTAGGTCATTAATGTCAGGAGCTGTCGGCGCTACGATGGATGACCTAGTAGCAAATATAAGCAAAGATATATGACTACGCTCTACTTCTTATATCAAACTGTTATATCTCTTCTTATATCATATAAAGCTAAACTGTTCTTTTCATCACGCCTGTAATCCCCGAAGGAGTAAACAGAGGAATGTAAGAAATACTCGTTTTACTAGTTACGTTTTACGGCTCATGGAATAAATGGTGAGTTTCCAGCTGTTTACAATTTCAGTATTATCTAAGTGTCACAGTCTTGAATGGAGTGGTCATAAATTGTTTTTAATATGTCTGTCACGGTCAAAGAGTTCGCTCGTCTAATTGTGGGTAAGGTCTCTTGTCCACAATAGGAACGGTTCTTGTATCCTAAGTGATGATGATTTTACGGGTATAAGTGATATATATATTTATGTAGGCCTATAGTATATATATATTTATGTAGATCTTATAAGATGGCAAATGCACTTTTCAATAGAAAATCTGGAGGGAAAGTCTTATTACCATACGAGTATACCTACCTACTGAAAATACTTTCTCATTGTGACTCTTTTTTAAGACAATGTATTAATTCGGAAAATAACTTGCTCTTGTATTTAGTCTTTAAACCTACCGTTATTTTGCAAGATGTGTTTAAATTTATTGTTCGTTTTAAATGTTTCTATACAAATATTATTGAGTCAACAGTTCTTAAGCGTTCTGCCAAACAAGTAATTTGCCATAGATCTTGTAATAGCCTTTGGGAGCGAAGTTTTGATTTAATTGTCGTTTTAAACTTGCCAATTATCTAATTTCGGATTTCTATAGTAAAATTAATTGTACAAGCGAACAGGTTGCCCGATAAAATATTTTGTTTTTCTTTGGAAATTAAAAAAATGTACAGAAAGAGTGTGTTCGTTCCTTGTATTTATGTTATTAACGTAACGCCATTTTGCGAAGTCATTCACGTTATGTTTCACATACACAAGGAACCTATGAATGACATCAAGTTCAAAAGAGAGGAAGCCAAAGTTTATAATTCTGTTACAGAAAAAAAAAAAGATATAAATGATAGTGAAATGCTCTCTCCAAGGTACTACGGAGCAAAATCTCTCATCATTTTTGTCCCTAAGCAGCATTGCTTGTATTTTTGTATCTCGATTTAAAAGAGTCGCGAAGCAGGTGTATAAAGTCCAATAGATTTTTTAACTCCTTTCACAATTTTCTCTCACGAGCGCTTCTCTGATTTATATTAGATAGCAAATGGAAATATATTGAATATAGCATATAAGCATTGAATTGTTTCGAAACAAGTCTGTGGAACCTGGAAGTGTGTACAAACTATAAAGTATAGGCTCTTTTGGTAGTTATACAAAATTGGCGTTTGAAAAGAATTGAAAAATAAGTTATGTCATACAATAAGTTGTTGCGTTCGGTCGTAATATTTTTTGAACATTTTTAATAAATATGTATGTCCAATTGAACATCTTAAAGATCCTTCATACTAAGAATTCTTCATTACTTTCAATACGCAGAAAACATTTCACGGTAAAGTTGCTTGATGTAAAGAGAGGAATTGCTTAAAAGCCCGTACGTGAGCTACTCTGTTAATGAAGACGTTTGCCAGCCAGAGTTGTAGGTTTAAGGCGAAAAAGTTGTACCAGATAAATATGTAGCAGAACTGATAGTTATATATTTTATTTTTTTTCTTTAGAATGTTTTCTACTATATTTTAGTTTTGCTTCTGCTACGAAATATATTCCTGTTTAATACTATATATCAACAAAACGTTTTTGTTATCAATATACTAGTCGCCAATATTTTGTAACTGCACAGTTACACCAATTACCCAATAATGACACATTATCGTTATATGTAAATTTTGTTCATTTTGCTATAGTGATAAACTTACCTTCGCCTCCTGCTGTGAGATTTCCGCCGTTCGTGGGCGGGCGGGTCGCTGGCGTAAGCGCCGCCCTCGCCCTCAGCGCTGTGCCCCGCTCCCATCGCTACCCCATACCACAACACACACCGTCACTGACACACCGACACCTCTATGTTTAAACACGGCCTGGAACACTGTTCTATATACCTACTTCAGTATATTAGTGACTATACTAAATACTAATTACGTGTAGTTCATTACACTGTACGTTAGTTACGACCAAGGTGTAGCGGTGTGATTACCACAGGCCGCGTTGTACTCGGGCGGCTCACGTATGGATTGTGAAGCGCAGCGGCGTGCGCGCGCGCCCGTCCTATCGTACGTACGTAGAAATTAATTGGTGCGAGTAGCGAGCGGCGACGGACATATATCGCTAGATTCAATTATCTCCACACATTAAGGGCAATGATGGCTAAATGAGGGATCACATTCTTTACTGAGATGTTTCAGGCATCTAGAACAATTGTTCTTTAGATTTATTTTGTTTTTCATATTGCTGTAAATTGCGTGAGATGTGATTGGCCTCAATTTTAAATTTGGCGATTTCTGTAATTTAGAAACGTTACTGTGTTACCTGTTACAGTTTGTTACTGTGCATGTATACAAATATTAAATTATTTTACTTTCAATGTAACCTTGAAATAGTTATAATGTTTTCAAATTATTATAAAAAATATGGAATATGTGCAACGCTTTACGGACGTGAATACTTTGCTAACTAACTGTAAACTTGTATAGTTTTTTTTATTTGTTTAGATAAACAGTGAGGTTGTTCATCGCGATGATAAAGTCTATGTAATACTTGTTCGAAACAAACTTTGAAACAATATGCCGCTGTCGACGTAACAACGGCGAAGTATCTCGAACTCCCAGCTATCTGCGAGCAAAATTCCTGACAGTTCTCGACTCGCGATAAACCGACTACGCTAATTGAAAGATAGAGAACAAAACATTCTTAGCAAGTCGTGGCTTTTATTGTTTTTCTCCAATAAATGCGAGCCTTTTACTATTTAACGCTTTTTCTTGCCAAGATAAGTGGAGTTCGGCTTGTTTTGTTTCCTTTTCTGTGTGAAGTGTTTATTTCGCGTGTCGAATGGATAGATTCATTCTTTTTTACCGCTATTATAGCAGCAACCCTTTTTTTACTGAGGGTTTATGGTATAATGTAGTCATATCACAAGTATTTGTCAAATACAATTATTCATTGTAACACACTCGTTCGTACCATGTATTGTTTCAAGTATCACATGATTCTTAAAATGATAGATGTACTGTTATCTGCAGGCATGATCTTATGTTAAAAAAGTCATTTACGTATATTTACATCTCTATTTTATATGTCACACTTCCCATGGAATAGGGGATAATCTATTTTTTATGTACCATTGTACATATTTAAAAAATCAGACACATGTATGTCTATATTTAATTCTTTTAAGAAAGTATATGTTCCGGTCTGATAGGTGCGGTAAGCGAATGCCAAATCGAAGAGATCTAACTTATTATCGGCAGCATCGCGTCTGTGACCTACTTTGAGAAGATTTCTGGTTCTACAAAACTTTACTTCAGGTACACTGCACGTTCGCTCACTCCTTCTATTGAAAATAAAAGACTCTCTTTCAGCGTGAGAAGCGTTAGAACCGAAAAGTATATAGTTTATTGAAGATTTTCAAGGTATCGTTCAGTGAAATTACTTGTTAGAATTTTAATGATCTTCATTATTAACGCTATCGGTCCAGTTTGAGACTCGAATCTGTCTCAGGTGGATGGCAAATGTCACACGCGTTAGAAAACATCATTAATATCTCCATAGTGTGCTGTTTTATTTTAATGTTATAGAAAATGTCAAATCCTCGGGGTGAGAGGTTGAAATCGAAACCACTTGTCACTTATCCTCATTCTTCGGTTCAAGTCAGGCTACAATTCTTTTATTACTTTTATATTTATTGGATATAATCTATACTCGTATGTGTCTCTCGTAGATACCTAGTAATATTATTCATGTTCACTACCTTCTCCCTTTTGTGCACCATAATAATTATTGTTATTAGTCATATAACACATAATAATAATTTTGAAACAACATATAAGGAATGGTTTAGACTTCCCGATTTTTAAAGTGTGGTAAACTCATACGAGTAGCAGCTCAGTTGACTCAAGCCAGTAGATACATTGGCTGCTGCCTCATGACTTGTACACGAACCCCCGAGCTAATTGTTTTGCGATCCGCCTCAGAAATCGCTCCGCTCTCGTTTCTCCTAATTACGCGAACTGCTACGTTTCTAATAGAAACCGTCGCCAGAAGGAAAGACCATGACACCCATTGTAGTGGTGAATTTAAATGTAGAACTCCTTCCACAACTTTGTTCGCATCAACGTTCTTCTGATATTTTTGTTGCACGTACGCAACATTCACTGGTGAATGAAAAAGAGAAGACTTTTCAAGTCATAGAAAAACAGAGATCAATATTATCAGACCAATAATTAAAAATTAAAGGCGAAAAGATGAAATCGTTCTGAATAGTTTTTTTTCTTTTAGTAAGTCTTTTATTATAAATTTTACTTAAAATACTTGACTGCCTCGTTGGTCAAGTGATTGGAAGCACAACTGCCGATCATGAGGCCCTGAGTTTGAATCCCGGGTCAGGTACTATTCGATTTTTCTAATTTAGAATTTCTAGTCGTGACTCGGAGTTTGGATTTGTACCCGGTGTGTGGCAATAGGCTCACCACCTATTCCACGAGACTTCAACATAACTGGTGAAACGTAGAAGTGCAGAAA
>DWJK01005790.1:0-10923 GCA_018248815.1 Croniades pieria auraria
ATTTTGGACGTGCTTCAATTAAAGCAAATTTAATTTTCACTTTTATACGTAGCGAAGCACGTACCGGGCCGCTAGTAATGTATAATTAAATCTTCCATACGTAATATCCGAACTGCCAGAAATAAAAAAGTATTTAACTCTTTTGTTTCTTTCGACATGCCTTCGATAGCTCAGTTGGTAGAGCGGTGGACTGTAGTCGGTGCACATTGATTGATATCCATAGGTCGCTGGTTCAAATCCGGCTCGAAGGAAACTTTTACTTTTTAATTAATTAATCATATTATTACTGACTTAATTTTTTTTAAGTGTTTAAACAAATATAAATATTGTTTATTAATAATCCATGTATAATTATTTTTCAACAAAAAAAAAAGCCAGCATAATGAAGTATTTAGTGCACTTTTCGGTTTTATAATTTAAAATAATTATTATCTTTAAGGAATAGCTAAAATTATTTTGGACTTAATAAATTGCAATAATTTGCGTTAAGTAATAGTAGTATTAATAAATGCGTTTTAAATTTAAATATCACTTGTTAACGGTGAAGGGAAACGTCGTGAGGAAACCTGCCTTAGAATTTATTTAAAAAAAAATTCTAAGGTGTGTGAAGTCCGCAAAGCTGCACTTAGCTAGCGTGGTAGTCTATGGCCTAAACCCTCTCAATATGAGAGGGTTTAGGCTTTCAGCAGTGGAATTTTAATGGGTCGATTTTTTTTTAAAATAAAATATACACGTATACATCATAATCAAGAGTTATTATCATAACTCATTACTTGTTTTAGATAACACCAATCTCTCCGAAATGGAAACAAGCAATAGAGAAACGGATAGAAGAAGAAAGAAGATTGACAATGCTAGCAGTGGCGCAGGGTGCTAGACTGAATCCAGGGCAATTCTGGGACTTGCCTGGAACGTTTCTGTTCGCTGTATATGTTATGACCGCTCTGGGTTAGTATCTGCGTTCTTTGTGAAACTTCTGTGCTAACGAGGTAAAAATATTCAAGCGGTACGTAAATTTAAAATCATGCGAGGAGTAGGACAAAAAGATCGTAAGCGCCGTGCAAAACGCGTGATTTACGCGTTTGATTAAATTGCAATGAATGGCGTGATATTACTTGCGAATTCGTTTTTTTCTGTTGTGTAATGACGTTGATTCGATTCGTATAAACATTTTTTTGTAGTGATTATACAATTGATAGTATTTTTTATTTATTTGTTCGCCTTATTGCATTAAAAGACATTTTAACCGTATGTCCAATTTTTTAAATTGCAGCGTGGCTCACATCTAAACAGTCAAATTAAATAAATCTTTGCTGAATAATTACATTCGCATATAATCCAACCCATGGTAATCATAACACGTGAAATACAATATTTTATAGAATGTATCGGACAAGCAGACAGAAGTTGCAAGTGGTCACTGCCGCCCATACACATGTGTACATATCTGAACTCGAATAAAACTGTAGAATTGAACCTGTTAACATAAGTATATGGGTCTATAATCTAGACTAGCTGTGCCCCGCGGTTTCACCTGCGTTAATTAGAGAACAATTTATTAAAAGACTATTTAACGAACATCACGCTATGATCACTAAGAGTAAATATTGTAAAAAATTACACGGGAAACGGAAGAATATAGGAACGCTTGGAAAAAATATTTGTAAGACTGCTGGTCTTATAACATATGGATAAATGGATATATATAATAAAGCTGTGCCCGCGACTTCGTACGCGTAGATTTCGTAAGTTTTGAAAAAATACATTGACATAACTTCTTTATTTGTCAACCGATTTAAATGAATAAAAACACTAAATGTTAAGTGAAACCCATCACAATATAATCTTAAAAACTGCATTCAAATCGGATAAGCCGTTTCTGAGATTAGCATGTAGAAACATACAGATGTACAGACAAACATACAAAATGAAAAAACATTGTTTTGGGTTCTCTTACGTATATAAAGGCACCGCATTATGAATTTTTTAATATATTTGCCATGTACAGACAGCGATCAGTTACAGTTTTATTATATGTATAGATATGTTAGTGTTAACGAAAATTTCAGTTGATTTATTACTAACAAAACTTTATAAATAGAAATATTCATAACACTCGTTAGAAGAAGCGCGCAGTTAGACGCACTGATTTCAACTAAAGCTAACTAGTTTTATTCAGTATCTGTGAGTCTAATTTTATTGTACACATTTGAAAATATTAAATAGTTACGTAGGAAAATAGGTAAGTTAATTTCTGAATATTTCATGATTTGTATTCATTTCAGGTTTCGGTGCTCCAGTGCCGTTCACAGTATGGGGACGGACGTCTGCTTTGATTTACGCAATACTAGCTGTACCTACGCACATATATTTGAGTAAGATTTCTACCCATTAGAAAAAAATTATAATCTGCCTCCAAAGGGATTTTATAAAGAAAAGGGGAAGAAATTGTTAGCTATATTGCATATTTTTTAATGTGCTTTGTATGCTATTGGCAATACCACCTCAGGGGAGACTTTTGTCCAGCATTGGACATAGAGTCATGAAGTATTATTCAACTTTATTTTTACAAAAAAGCAATTTTGACATTCAGAAATGCTCTTTTCAGTGGTAAACGCTAGCACTTGTGTCGTGGTCAACGCGGACGAATTCACTCGGCATTTGAGGGCGAAGCTGGATGATACTAAAACCAAGCCTACTTTTGAAAGTGCGGGAGGTATATTTTTTAATTAATTATGCAAGTGTCCGCGGTCAACTGTTAAATAAACAGAGCAATGTGGCATCAATAGGGATGTTTAGATCCAGCAGTGGACTGATACTAGTTGGTCACGATGACGATGATGATATAGATAGATATATTTTCTATAGATGCTTATCTGGTCTTGTTCTATATTCTATGTGGACGTAAAAGTAGGTATACATCTAACATGTAATGAACCTAACAAGTTTGTAAAATTTCCTAGAATATAATGTTTGTTTTTATCGGTTTTAACGTTCTTGTTTTACCTTTCTAATTTTATCACAATGCTAAGTAATTCTTTATTTCAGAAAATCCAAGCCACAGCAGAGATTCGGAATTTCTAAAAGTATCGAATGATTGGAAAATTCGAAAAGCATTGCGTGTAAGTTTTTTTTTTACATTCATATTTCATTTCGTACAACATACGTCAACTGGTAATAAAAAAAAATTTTAAATGATACTCATCGGTATTTAGGGAATGACTCCAAGCATTCTCGCACATTAAAAAAAAATATGGAACAAAAAAAACGTTAGAAATATCTAGCTTAAAATACTTCTTTGCTATTAAATGTCTCATTAGTGTTTATACACATAAATATATACTTATATACCCGACTTAACTCGCGTATGTTTTTCGGGATGGCCCATCTAATGTCACACCTATACGAAAACGTTCTTCATGAGCTCCCGCCGATAGCAGCGGAGACTGAAATTACCTTAAATTGTTTCATCAAAATTTTACCACATTTCTTTCCGTAGTGTATACTGAGTGTCTTCTGTTTTGGCCGCGGTGTGCCGTTAGCGACGTTGGTGTATTATGTCTTGGGCGTTGTAGCGTTTGGGGTTGCCAGAGAAAGGACAGCCTTAGAAAGCGTAATGTTCCCTCTCGAGTTCACTACAACTGGGGGTTTGGAACGCGTGAGTATTATTAATAAAAGTTCTTAATAAACATCATAATATATCATCACATAAATTAAGTCGTCATGTCTGATTAAGTGACATAACTTAACGGGCCATAGATCCGAAACTTTTGACATACATACAGTTTAAATAATATGTGTCAGCTACAATACAATACAATATGATATGTACCATGACACTCAATAGCAATTTTACTCCGTGAAGATTAAAAAGGTAAAACAATGTATGAGATTTTATATTATTTAAAATTAGAAATTATTTAAGAAAAAAGTTAGTTGGCACTTTTTAGAACATCGTGCTACATTCTTAGCTGCAGTTATCTTCCCGACATTTATAACCGTAACTACACGAAGATAGCCAAATGTCTTTTGTATGTAACGAAATTATAATACTCATTCAAGTACATATACAATCATAAATAAACACCATGTTATATATTTCCAGGTAGCGAGTCACATTCGCATCATGTACGGTTTTTACGTTGAGGGAGCGATGTGTTTGTTAGCGTGCGCGCTGGCAACACTCAAGCGACATAACAGCGCCGCCCTAGCTAGTATTTCTGACAGCTATCGATTGTTTAACAGGGAAAAGTGCGAGGTATGCCCCAGTAATGTGGACACTAGAGGAAAGATTTGACAATTCATTTAATAAAATAAAAAAGTTTAACCAAACCTTGCAGTGCAAAAATTTTTGGAATATAAGACTATCATCGAATATATATGACAATTCTCGATTAATCGAATATCGAATTATTCATTGGAAGAATGAATATAAATATAAAATCGTTCGTGTGGTCCAAAACTATTGCATCCAAAGATCAAACATTTTCAATTCATTGTTTTTACATGTATTCCGGTACGTTAATTCTGTTAATAAATGATTTAAGGTTCATCAAAACTTTCTGTAATGTGAAGAAAAATTATTAAAAAAAATTGAAAGTTATTGTATTGTACATGTAGCACATGTGATACTTTTGTATTTATATTTTAATAATTGTAGTTAATTTTATGTTTTTTAAACAATCTTAAAATGACAGCTATTAGGTGTCAAACCTTTAAATTGGTGTTGCTAGAATAAAGAATCTTATATTAAACGCTGCCACGAAATGAGCCAATTTCACTCGTTTTAATATACTGTGTTCATAATATTTTAAACAGGTTAATTATTTATATATGAAGTACATAATATATATTGTAATAGGTATTATTATTTAGAGGTACATAATAAAAAATGTCAATAAAAACAACACTATGTTCATTTTTATTTTTTTATTCATTCCTAAAACTAGTCAACGGCTATATACATATTCAATTGATACAGAATATTTGATAGCATCAAATAATATATCTCTCAATTTAATACCATAATAACCCATTATAGTGAATTAGTGTTGCCAGTATTTTAAGCATTGGTACCGATTTCCTTCAAAATTCTTATCACAGTAATATAATGTAGCTACAGTTTAATAGTTATAATCATTGATTAATAATTATGTATAGCTTCAAAGAAAGAAAGGATACATATAATTTAGGTGATCACGTTGAAAAATCCTGAAGATTAGAAAAGTTCCACAAAATCCTAAAAATTTCCTAGTAATCAAGTAGTAAGAATGTAAGACTAAAGTGAAATATTCTCTACAGCAACTTGCAAATTAAAGCTTACTGCAAAGCCATTAAAGTTAATTCTGACTAAGATACTTTGAGAATGTTTCTAGCCTTTGCTTCGCTTTGATTCCTTCAATACATCATCCTCAGTAGTATCAGAGGCTCCCTGTATACTTTTCTTTTCTTTTAAGGCTTCCTTCACGGCGTCCACCATCTCGTGAGGCTCGGCTATTGACACTTTTTTACCTGCAACCGTCACCATACGCATAAAAAAAATTACGTTAAAGAAATGTATTAAAAATAAAAAACAGTAATAAAATCTCAATTTCTATAGACATCAAAAGCTTTACAGATCTATAAACACAAATTGATTACCAGAATTCATTCTCATGTTATAAACCTAAAATACAGACATTCCTAAAACACTAACACCTTTCATCTTTATCTATTACAGTGACAAGGAAAACGTTTTATTATGGACACAAAGATGTACGTTTCTTCTTGTGTTATAGGACTCCATGAGACTCGATACTCGATTTGTTAAATTACATCAAATTATAACTTAATAATATAATTAAAAGTTGATAATGTCATTAATTGATTTTCTAATTTGGTATTTCTAGTAGTGACTCGGAGGCTGGATCTGTGCCCGGTGTATGACAATAGGCTCACCACCTGTTCCATGGGACTTAACATCGCTGGTGAAACGTGGGAGTGTACTACACTCCTCTGCTTACCCCTTTGGGGATTACAGGCATGATGTTATGTTTGTTTGCCATTAAATATTAATAATATCTACGCTACGGATAACCTTTCATAGACAACACTCAAATTCAAAGTACAATTTGATTTTAAATAACGTAATACATTAATGCTCCTGTGGGCACTTTCGCATTTTTACTTAAGCTAGGAATAAAAAACGTATTTTAGATTACCATCTACAATTGCAATGCTACAGAATAGATTATTATTATTTTTTTTATTTCTCAAACTACTATCTATTGAATAGTCATTAGAGATATTTTTAAAATAACTCACACAATGTTATCAAATTCTCTTTCTACACTTCATCACCTATAAATTAAAATGTTATCTTAGAACATCATTAAAAAAAAACATGCTGGTTATATTGTTTACATAGACATAGCGGGTTAAATTCTTGCTCAGGTTAATACGAATTTTGAAATCAAGCTATCTACAAACAACATTAAAGTTTTAAAGTAATACATCAGCCACTCCTCGGAAGTGACAAGTGTCCATAGTCAAGCCATTTATCATCAGGTGACCTTTTTCTGGGTTATCAATTAAACATTAAAAAAGTAAGAAACAACTTGACGACTTATTTTTGCTCAGGACTAAGAATATCTATGCAGTATTTAGAGCATCATAGGGTAATAAGTCGAAACTCCTATATCCTCACTCTAAATATTTACTCTAACATGTGCCCAACATGCAGAGCTCATAAATGATGGAAGAGACTTCAATTTAAAACATCATAATCCATAAAGAAACTGGCCTCGATTAAGTATAATATTATAAGTATATATATTTATCTATGGAATAGCTGTCTTAATAAATAAATTTTACTCTTTTATCTTTGTACATATAAAAACATTATACATGTGCTGAAAAGTTTCTTCTCTATTATCCAGTACAAAAATGAAAAACCCACTCATGAAAAACTACAAGTAACTGTAAACATAAATAAATATATTGGAAAGCTACATATTTTTTTGTGGATCATAGCATGATGGTGTCACAGGGCTTTCAATATTGGGGTGTCAATGTCAAATGAAACAACAATTAAGTAAACAATGCTTATATTGACAAAAATATTATATACACAATTTGTATAACCATCATACTACATCCCTTTGGTACACTACACTTGATACTCTGTTAGACTGCTTTGTACAATGACATTCAAAAATACCTTCCAGCCAAACAATGTACCAGAATTCAATGTTTAAAAAAAATTTACAGTTCACAGTATAACAGTAAACAGTAAGCAAATTAATAATTATGATAGTCATTTGAACTTATCGAAATATAATATCTGTTTTAGTTAAAAAATACTGTCGCAATAAATAAATAAGTTTTTGACGAATAGTTTGACTACTATTAATCGTGTATGCGTTATCTTACTAAATTGCCATAAATTAAATAATTAAGTTATCAAATTGTAGCAACGCTGATGCTATAGACAACTTTGTACGTTAATAATAGCAAAAATATCGTGTGATAAAATTTACTACGATAATGTTGTGATTATTTAAAACATTGTTCATTTGCCAGAAACACGAGAAAACTAAACATCTTATAAAAGGGCATTCTGGGTTTAAATATATAAATAAACTAAATAAATAATAATGAAAAATTGTTTTTCAATTATTTCTTTTTCAGTTCGATTTGACGACTTCTATTGTATATAATTCCTTTTTTTTTGGTCTTTTTTCAGTTAGCTTACTTTCGATCTTCGTATATTATACGTAGATAAGTATAATAACTCAAAAATCATCTTTCATACAAACAAAATCAAATTACGCATCATAGAATTTCGGATTCTCTTTTTTCTGTCTCTCAATCGTTCTCTCGTAGCCGAAAGTTTTGTCCATCTCTCTATACGAGTCACCCTTCTCAATCTCCCGCTGTCTCATGTATTCGTGCAAACCTACCCTATCAGAGGGATCGTCGATGATCGCGAAATAACAGACGATGAAAGCCAAAACGAAACCTAAAGTGAACGTTAGGGAGTTTCTCTTAAATGTATCTATTATATTGTCTACAAAAGTCCAATCTCGGTCATATGAATCCGACTCGCGGTTCAGAGGGTGAATCTTTTGTCTGTCACCAGTGTCTTTTGTATTACCGCTATTTTTTGAGCTGTCTGCAAAACAAACGTTTCACTGTTGACATTACCAAACTACAATCTTTATTCAAGCAATACCTTTAATGGACATGGGTCAAGCAAATTTAGTAAAAGATGTTTTGTTTATATAATTTCCCGAGCCATCATTCTTCTGTTACTAAATCACTTGAATCTGAATCAAGTCGTCCAATATTCTATCGTCTCTTACCGTCTCTGTCGTAGGAGACTCCATGTATTTGACCTGGAGTATCTTCTTCCAACTCCGCATAAGCATACATCAGTGCTTTCTGCTTTGAACTCAGTGATTTTGGTACCTGAAAAATAATCACCATATGCTTATTAATTACCAGTTATTCGAAGTATTTTACATCTACCGTTTTAATGAATAGGTAAAAGGCGATATAATTCAATAAATATTGTCACAATTAATATAAAACAAAATTTCAAGTTTAAATCAAAATTGCGTGGCGACAATATTCAAATATGATGGACTTATTAAGTTGTAAAACCTTTGTACACTCATATAGGCTGTAATAACATTTTTGTAATCATATAGGATTATTCGGATTTAATTTCAATTTTTCACCATATATATTAATAAACAAGTTAAAGCATTAAAAAAGATATATTTTTCCACAGCAAGTATTACCTGTATTTTAATATGAACATAGTGGTCGCCATAGCCATGCTGACTGACCCTCTTCATGCCCTTGCGGGAGAGTCGTATGGTAGTATGTGAGGATGTGCCAGGCACTACCTGTAATATTAGACACAATAAACAATTAACACCTTGTCTATGACCAATGTGCTTGTTGATAAGCTAATTATCACATCCACACGACAGGCACCCCTGCTAGTGAGGTAGAATGCACCAACTGGTAAATATCATATATGTGAACATTTTGAAACCCACAAAAATATTGTAACTATTTGCATTTTCAATGATTCACTTGTTTCAAATGAGCAAAAATTATAATTTTTTTGTACAAGGGTTGTGTTTATTAAAAAAATATCTCTGTTTCACCAATGTTGGTGCATCTTCCATACGAATAGCCATATACATTTATGTATGTATATGATGTTAATAAAGCTAGTAATATCTGTCTGGTCTCTAGATAATTTAAGAAATCATCTTACTTGCAGTGTGTGGTCTTCATATAGGCCCTGTATCCGAACAGTGCCACCCAACATCGCCTGAGCTACTGAGATCTGAAAAACAATAGTTCTTATTATTTAACTACATAAACACAGAAATCTTTACACCATACTAATCTACATCTTGAAGTTAGCGGTTCCACAACATAATTGGTTACTGTTATATGCAGCTTTACAGCAGATTCACTGGAATCAATGGAACTGAACCCAAACAATGGTAATGAGACATGAGCTAGATTCATTTCTAACCGTAAATGTCTTTTCACCAAATGTCTAGCTTTAATTAGAAAACTGATACATAGTTTAAAAAAGTGGGTGAATATATGTAATTTAACCATATTATTCATCACCATCATCATTCATCTTCATCATCATCATCATTATCAGCCTATTTCCTTCCATTGCTGGACATAGACCTCTCCAATAGCACACCACTGAGCTCAACCTTCAGCTCATCACATCCCTCTACTACCAGCCCCATTTTGCGTATATTGTATATATCATTCAACATGTGCTTATTGTCCATAACATATATTAAAAAAAAATCAGTTTCAATACCAGTGATCCCTACTATCTCTAAATAAATTATTCAAATGAATCCTCCATATTGCACATTCTACCACCCTACCACTATGTACTACATAAGTCTTGTCTGGTACAGAGCAACTGCAGATACTGTGGCATTGCAGGGAAGAGATAGGTGTGGATACAAATTTAACCTTTACCTTGTATTATTGTTTTTACCAAATAAACAACTGATCTCATAAAATTTTAATCCTGTTTAGGTAACTACTTACTGAACAATCAGTGTGAACATCAGCACCGTCACGTTTGAAGTAGGCTGAGGGTTCGACCTTGAAAGTGATGAACAACTCATTGTTGCCAACTGCCATTCTCACAGTCTGACCGTCCTCTACTCCTGCTGGAACTGGCACTGTTATCTTTCTGCGTTGGACCTGAAAATTAGTTAATTATAATATTGTTATTCATTGGACCTGAAAATTAGTTAATTATCATATTGTTATTCACTGCTACACCAGCTGAAACTCCCATTTCATTTTTTACAAGTATTTCTGACCTATACAACTTATGATTAATGGCAGACTGACAGAACACAAGGGAAATATTCATTCCAATGTAAAATTGCACAAAACTCGTGAATTTAATCACAAACCGATTGTTATCTTTCAACACTAATTTAACTCATATTGTCTCTGTCTACTAATCCCCATTTCAAAAAATACTTTAATGCTTTTCAGGCGTAAATGGGGCTGTATTAGAGCATTGAATTAATTAATTTATTAATAAATTGTATTTTCTACATACAGATTGGCCTTTGCCTTCACATTCCACACAGGGAAATTTGATCAGCATTCTGGTGCCATGGCAATGTCGACACGTGGAGCGCATTACAAACGGACCTGAAATAATAGAAAATGTTGGCTATAGAAGAACTTAAAACTGGATTATTTTACTATTAAATGTTTCGTGACTATTTATACACATGATTAATATGTATCGGTTTACCTCATCCTGACCATCCCAAAAAATATATGTAAGTTAAGCCGGTACATATTAATCATGTGTTAACACTAGATGTAAAAGAAGTGCAATTAAAGGAAATGTTTACTTCA